>VWPW01011279.1:136132-286673 GCA_013389825.1 Crypturellus undulatus | reverse complement strand
CGGGCCGCCGTGGGACCCCCCGGGGGCTGCCGCCGGCCCCCGCCACTTGCTGCGCTGGAGGGGGTGTCAGCGCCCCTCACCGCGCCGCCGGGCCGGGCGGCGGCCAGGGGGTTCGCTCCTCTAACGCGCGGCCGCGGCTCGCAGCCCAAAGCGCAGCATCCTCGCAGCAGCGGCCCCGGGGCGCGCGGGTTCGCGGCCGCGGCGCTCCCCGGCAGCCTCCCGCCGCTCCAGAAGTTTTCGAGGAAACGGTGGCGCAGCGGGAGAGGCCGTTTAGCCGCTCTCCAGCCTCGCGCCCGAGCAAGGAGGGAAGAACAAGCGCTCTCCACTCGAGGCTCCGGAGCGGCGGGACAGCAAGAGCCGGCACCGCTGGACACGCACGCAGCCCCTTCTCGGCTCGGGGGTAGCCCAGGCCGGGAGAGCACCGAGTCCCGTCCTGAGGCTGCTCCCCCTGCTCTCGTGTCCTGTGCAGTGGCACCAGCCCCACGTCCGCGTGCGACCACCCCTCGTGTCCTGCACCGAGTGGCCACGCACAACACCAGAGGCAGGGAGCAGCCTGCGGAACAAGCAGCTTCCGCCGCGACACCTGCAGAAAGTGAACGGCACCTCAGTTCCATTCCTAGAAATCCTATTTCCAATATTTAGCGTGGCAAAAGTGGCTCCGCTAGCAGCACAGGAGAGACCACATGGCAGTTACACCTTTAAAGAGGACATGGATCCTANACCTCAGTTCCATTCCTAGAAATCCTATTTCCAATATTTAGCGTGGCAAAAGTGGCTCCGCTAGCACAGGAGAGACCGCATGGCAGTTACACCTTTAAAGAGGACGTGGATCCTAGAGTGTCATCCTTTAAAGTGAGCTCTCTAAAGTGCTATTTTGCTCCAAGAGCAAAATCAGGGATAGTATGAAATTACATCTGTATTTACATGCAGCCCATATAGTTTAAGTTCCTAGAAAAATGTATACGCACAGGGGAATGAGCCTCTGTAGAGAAAGGAGGGGGGAAAGAAAGAAAAAAGAAAAGAAAAAGCATATTGGGCCAGATAGTTCACCCAATTGCATATTAATTGTCAACTGCTTTTAATAATAAAATGAAATAAAACAAACTCTACTTGGTTGCTAGAAGGGAAGTGGTTGAAATATTCCAGCTCCAGGAAAGATCAAACACGGGCACCGAGGCCCAGCAAACTCATTGCAGCAGTGAGGTCAGTAAAGTGACACCCACCTTGCTCTAGTCATTAGGCAAACCCTGCTGGGGGAAAAAGTACCTGTTAGAATAAGTGGTTTCCAAGGCCTATGAGCAGGTTGCTGCCACCAAGTCCTTCTGAGAAGCTTGGCTACGTGGCCGTGCTCCAGCTCTCACTTATAGAGAAATCCGAAAGCGCCTTCCCGCTGAAATCAGAGGCAAAGAGCTCGAATAAGGAGTGAACAGCAATGAGTGCAGGTTTAGGGGTCAGTCCTGCTTTTGTTTTGAAAAAACTTAAGACTATTATGGAAGTAAAATGGAAAAATTTGGTGATTTTCCAAACAAAAGATGTTCCAGCTCCTGACTACACTCTAGGTTTGGCATCCCTACCAAGTGCCAGAACTCAGTCTCGCGCAGTGCTAGAAGGGCTGCAGTGACATCAGTGGATGCCTTCATGGAAAAGAAGAGAAGCTGGGAAGTATACGCTAATTCGCTTTTCTTTTTTAAACAAAATATTGTGTTTTATGTTACATTGTTCCAGAGACAATTTGGCAGCCTAGCAAATTAGGCAGGTGTGTGTTTTCCTTTCTCAACCCCTCTTCAATCTGGCTTATTAAATTAGCAAACGTAAGTAATTTCTGCTACGCTTTAAATCCATACATATGACATCACTCTGGTCATTAGTAGCAATGCATTTACCTCGGGAGCACGTTAAAAATGGAATAAGAGCCACAGTATCTTCTTGCGCTTGAGGGGAATCCATCCGATTTCCTCTCAAGCTGCAACACACTTCCAGAACCTCTAGAAAACCACAGATTTGGGATTCTGCTCTCATTTTTCCTTTCGGAGCAGTTAGAAGCACATGGTATTTACAGTTTAAAGTACAGTTTAAGTACTATTCCCTACTTCTCAGCTGCTTTAGTACAGGTTAGGGTTTACCTACAGCTAATGCTACACCGCAGCAGCTTCCCTGGTCCCAGCTAGCCTCATTTTTGGAGAATCCCCCGGAGAAACGCCGTTCCCTCGGGATTCAGACATGCACCTGCTAACACCAGCAGTCGTGATTCAGCCCGTAACACACAAACTGCGACTTTGTTCCATCTTCAGCTGCACTTTCTTCTGAGTCATCATCGCAATCCAGGTCTCAAAACCATTAGGAACCACCAGACTGCTTTCCCGCGGCAAGAGCGGATACTGCCTCCAAAGGAAGCCGCCGTGTACCAGCTAGGAAACATGCACGCTGGCTCTGCATTGGAAACACGGGATACAGGGAGAAGCAGGAGCACGGACAAAGGTGCCAGTTTCCTAGTACAGAATCAGCCTTAGAAAAGCCCTGAGTTCATTTTGCCCTCATGCAACTGCTGGCTCCTGCAAAGGGGGACAAAACGGGAGCGCTACATCCCTGCCATCACCCGCTAGGTGTCCGTGTCCTTCCCCCGCAGCCATGAAAGGACCCGAAACATAAAGAACAGGATAGAGGAGACAAAGACAAAGGCACAGCACCAACCTGCGCCGGATCAGAAACCATCAGAAACCTCCCCGAATCACTGTGAAATCCCTTTAATTGATTGCAACAGGCTTTGAATTAGCCAGTAGTCTACTTATCAAGCCCAGCTGCTGGGAATCAATAATATTTTGCCTCACCCCTTGAAGCAACAGCAACAGTGGTAACTTTTGGCTAAGAAAATGTGAAATTAATTCATTAAGTCCCTTGCTCATCAGATTTTAGGCTGAATAGGCATATCTAAGTCATCCAACAGGCATAAATTTCCTATATATATATGTATATTCACACATGTGTGAGTCAGTAAAGGGAAAAACCTTTTGTTCTTGGCATTATTCAGATCAAGTGTTCATTGATACCTTATTCCTTAGCAGCTCTTTCCAGCAGAGAGAGCTTTCCGAACACCTACAAGCACCAGCTTCCCTGGCTTTGAACAAGTTCGAAGCCGCCTGTTTTACCAGAAGCATTTCACGACTTTAACCCATAACTCACAAATTTTGACCGTATTCTAGCGGAAAAGTAAGTATTCAGGTACAAAATCTGTTTACAAAGCAGAGAGGACCCCTACGACAGGAAGGTTTCTGTCGCTTTAAAAAGAATTTCTGGAGCCTCCAAAATAACCTGTGTAATGGACACGATAGGGTTACTTTTTGGCAGCGTAAATATCCTGTTGCTATTGAGGGCAGCGTTACAGTATCCTGACATACTAGTACACAGTTATTGTGAGATAAAGACCGCGCTGAAAAACAAACTGATTGCAGCCCTGAAAACAGAAAAGCGACTGTCCGATCATATAAAAATTAACTCCTTTAAGAGGACAATGCCTAGAGCCGTGTCCTTTCTGGCATTAACATTAAAGAATAAACGCTCTCACTGGAGCTAAGTGCTGCAGTGGGTGCCCTTCCTTAGGGATGCTGTTTTCAAGCAAGTTAGGAAGCCCTGGTCGGAGATGGTTCTGGATACAGGGTTTGCGGGTACAGCATCTTTGGATAGAAAGCTGTGGGAGCAGGGAGCTGTGCTCCTCCTTGGGGTTCCTTTTCCCTATTCATACACATGTTGAATTTAGACTAAGACAATTATTAAAGGAAAGGAAAAATTTTACTGGTATTTACATTTTGGAAGGAATTTACAAGGATGCTTGCAAAAAGAGATAAGCGTGTTCCTCAAGAGCAATCCACGCTCTTCTTGAACATCTTCAAATTTCTGCGCGAGACCAAAGGAACTCGTCACGGAGAAACTTCAATTTTTACTGTAGAACTAAATCTAGTTCTCTAAGGAATTATTTTAATAAAACTTAGTGAGTCTTAGTGAGAGATGGAGAAGAGTTTTTTCAGGTGAGAAGGTTATATTTAGGCCTTGCACCTGCATGGGCTTCCCTCATGCACATTCCAGTGGAACAGGTGGGCTCGGGCGGTCACCTGGGCCTGGAATTAGGCAGCACCAACTTTGGGACTCAAGGGGAAAAGCCACCAGGATGATGCTGAGGGCACCGCTAGGAGCAAGGACGGACCTGTCCGTGGCACCGAGCCTGCCGCTCCGGAGCGCTGGGCACGGGTGGCCGCTTGCCAGCGTCTCCTTCGCTCCGTGCCCGCATCCCGGTGCCGCCATCCTGCCATGGGAAGAAGGAACGAGCGTCAGGCTGCTGCTCTGAGGTCCCTTATCACAATGTTACCTTGTGCCAGCAAGGGTTAAAACACAAAATTATTAGTGATCAATGCTAGAGAACACGTGAAAATTTCCAAAAAACCATATCCACCTTTGTTGAGAAATGCAACAGTTTTGGGCTGGATCCGATCCATCCACAAACTGGAAGGAGCCTTCCCAAGGACTCGTTAGTTCTCCTGTTAGGTCATTAATGAATGCTGTAGTTTTCTGAGAGCGCACATGTTTAATAACTCATGTACTAAGGACAGTAAGATGCTAGGTGAGAATTAGAAAATAAAACATCTTTTGTAAGTACTCGTACCAGAGAGCCTGGGGCTTAGTAATAGGCACGTGCACCAGATTAAAAATTAACAAACAGATTTCTGGAAGTGTGAGCCAGGGACCGCAGCAGCAGCTCCAAAACAAACCGCTCTGCTCTCCTGCAGGAGGCACAAGCTCCGTTCTGTAGAACAGAGATTTGTTTCTGAGGCTTCCAAGGGCTGGGTTTTCCACATGCAAAAGTTGAAAACAGATTTTACCCCATTCTCCAGACTATTTCCCCGAGCTCATAAACAGTACACGTCAAGCTGTTTTCAAGAAACAGCCCTCTCTTCCATGAATTGCTAATATTTAATAAAATATCTGATCACAAAACCAAATCTAGAAAATCAGTACTAAAATAACACTGCAACTTGCTACTAAATACAATGTTCTTCAATATAAGTCCATTTCAACTCCATTTATTCCAGGGTTCTGCAGCAGTCAAAATAATCAATGCAGAGTTTTCCATGTGATTTACACATTGCCTTTTGAAATGAATTGACTGAAACAAAAAATGTTTATTTCTGCTGCCTGGGTTGTTTTCTAAAACATATTCCCTTTCTTTTAAAGTGAGAGAACGACCTCTGCTTCAGGAACAATTTTCTGAGACAGTGTGTTTATCAAATAGCTTCTCTGCTTTCATGAAAACAATTTATTTTCACTGAACTCTTCAAGATAAGCATCCAAGTTGGGAAGAATGTACAATGACATTTATAATTACATTCAAGAAATAAATATTTTTGCTCCAAGAGAGGTTTGGGATTTTTTTCTATTGTCTTTTTTTCAGAGATACAAACCCACTGCCACCCTCCCCCATACCATTCAATAGTATTTTCACCCTGAAAATACAAACCTGTGTTTTTAAATGCAAATTCAGTAACTAGCTATGCAAAAGCTGTCCATCAGTTTGGGTAAGGGCTCAGTTCAGCTTGCGTGGCCCAACTGGGTTAAAAAGATGTATTACAATCCAAAACAATCAACCCCCTTTAATTTGCAGGAATTCATTTTAGAATTAAAAATTCCAGGTCTGGTTTATTCCTTGTCAGTCAAACCTGGGAGCTTTTTATTATTCCATTTCTCAGTGCACGGAGATAGTTCTCATCACAGAGATGCTCTGATAAAGTTCTCCTCTGGAGACACGCTCTTTGGGAAGGCTCAGCTCGTGAAGAAATATCATTCATTTGTAATACCCATCAAAGAGGTGTGGGGGGGAATCAAAAGCTGCCAAAAAGAGATTGTGTTTCACTAATATACACCAAGGCTTTATTTAAAATATACAGTGTTAAATTCGATCAAATATCAACCTCCTATTCAGAGGGAAATAATCTCTTTCAATTTGCATGTGTATCTGTGCGCCATAGAAAAGCGCGTTTGCTTTCAAGCAGGTGCACATCCTGCTAGGACTAAATCTCTAACTCATAAATTGCTCTACCAGGGAGGGACATGCCCTTTTTTTTGTGTTCCTGGAATAGCTTCAAGCATTTTCCCCAGCACTTCAGCCACCTGTTTACTGAGTTCGTACTCCAAAGGAGACGCATGCAATTAGAAACAAGGAAATGAAAATAAATGACCTTGTTTGTTATAAATAACAAAGAGACTCAGCAAAATTAGTGCAGCGGAGCCTGACCTCCTGGCCTGAAGGAAACGCCACCTCGTTCCCCTGCAGCAGGGCTCAGCGTGGCCGCGCCGGGACCTCTTCCCCAGCTCTGCCTCTTTGGGCGCCCTTAAAGCGTTATGTTCTAAATACAAAGTGTTTTACAAGTTAGAGCAAGGAATTTGCATTAAAAAGCAGGTGGAAGCTAAGGCAAGAAATCATGATAGAGCACAGGTGAGCAGGGTGACTGTTCATCTGTTGTATTATGTTTTTTCTGCTGAAAAAATAAAGCAAATTCTGGCATTGCAGGTACTACTGAGATGTGGATGTCTCCTTCAGTGTTCACTGAAGTGGTCAAGAAAAAGGTTCTGAACTACCCAAAGCTCTCCCTGTTTGCACTCTGTGACTTGACTTTTGAAGAGACAGTGAGTGAGGAGCTGGGGACCCCTCCATGTGGCCCATGCTTAGACTAGGACATCTGTCTGGCCTGTAAATTGCAAATTCTCCCATGAATGTCTATCCTGGGCAGCTTGATCTGCCTCTCCTTGGTTGGTTTTTAGTGCCTTCATCCATCTGCTGATGGCGTTCCTCTCTCCTTGCGAAGAAAAAGTGGAAATAATCGATTTCCTTTTGTAAACTCCCATGTTTATCCCTTCAGAATAAACTCTGGGTGAATATTCTCCAGCACAGTTACTTAAAATTCACATGTCTATTATTTGTCCTGAATCTCAGCCACCAAAGTATTTGCAGAAATTCAGCTTAAGCAGTGTGCCATTCCAAGCACGGCAATTCAGGGCTCTTCAGCAAAATCCTATGCATTTTATTATAGTCTCAATATAAGATCTGTTAAATGGAAAAAATAATATTGCAAGTATTATATTGATATGTGTTTACTCAGGACAAAGCTCACAGATACCTGAGAGCTACCTGAACAGAAACAAATTTCCATTTATTCTTACTCCCCATTAAAGTTTTCCCACTCTGGTTCCAGTCCAAGAATAGGGTGAGGAATGCTGGGCACAATCCAAGAGGATAAAGCCAGGGTCTGGGCCAGTGTCCCTCTCTCAGCCCGATGGCCCTTGCTGCCCGAGGCCCTGGAAGCTCTTGCTGGGCACGTAATGATTTGTCATTGAATCACTAAACCCACCGTGCTCCAGACTGAACCACCACAACGCACACTCGTTCCTCCAGAAATGCTTTGCTGTTCCTTGAGAATGAGTTTGGTAATAAAAATTGCATTTTAGCACATTCCATCACTAAAGAATATCTCATATGTATTAAACTGCCTTGGAACAGTCATCTATTCTTCTCAAAAAGAGACATGACTCTGAATTATTTGCTATTATCGGCTACTGCTCTAGTAAATCAGCTTGTTGCACTGTGCATGACGGAGCTGCAGAAACAACTTGGCATTAAGGGGAGCGGAAAATTGCCCAGGATGGCACCCCCAAATGCACGGTCCCATGGCCACACTTGAGCCTTGACAAACCAGCCCTTCTTCTCCCTCTCTAGTGGAGCTGCACAGGGGCCTGCTTTGGCCTTGAGTCTAAGGAAAGCCTTTGCTAAGCCTGTAGCTGCTGCTTGCACCGAAAGAACGCACCACCTTCTTATTCCGGGTAGGTCCTTGCAGCATTTGCTGATGTTCACGTTTTCCATGGATGAAAACCTGGTGTAGCCACACTGCTGCGGCTGTTCATCTGCTGTGGCTACACTAGCCGAGCAGCTGAATTTAAAGCGGTTTTGGATGTGCCTGTAAGAGCCAAAACCCCAGGGCCAGCACCATGGTCCTGGATGGCACCGTGTCCGCTCCATTGCGGGAACAGCTCTTCAGGCTCCTTGGCAAGGAGCACCAAACCGGGGCTGTGTCCCTCTCAGGAGGAGGAGGAGGAAGAGGAGGAGGAGGAGGAAGAGTTTAATCTTTTCTCTGAGCTTAGTGAAGCTAAACACAACTGAGACATGTTTCAGAAACGGTGTGGGGGCCTAGGACTTTTTAGGATTTTGTACATCTGCCTCAGCTTCTACAACACTCACATGTCTACTCTACTGTTCTGAGCCCACAGCAAGCGATGCTCTGAGCTCTTCCCCGTACAGAGTGCCATACGCCATCACCTGCACAACCACACATCACTCCTCTCTGCACCTTCAATTTGCTCCATCATTAGCTATTTACTCACATTTCTGCCCATCTTGGTATTATCAGAGACAAGCTAAACAGAGGCTCGAGTTTTGGCAGACCGTAGGGACCTCTGCTGACAGTGTCTCTGCAGTCAGCGGGGAGCAGAAGTGCTCCTGTACGAGACCCGAGCTTCAGGTTTGCCACGAAGGTGCAAATCTGAGAGAGCAAACCCAAGGCTGCACCGTGAGCCGAAGCTCCCACCAACAGGCAGGACGCGAGAGCCTCCTCGAGCTCTGACCGTCTCCCAGGTACAGCACCAAATGCAGCACATGGACAACCATGCAGACAGCAGAGGTGCTGAACTTTAAAAACAAAAAAAAAACCCAAATTACCTGATCTCACAGCCCTTCTGTCGTCCACGGCTTCCATCAGGGCAAGGTGGTACGCACACAAATATATTCAGTGAGTCATTTTTATTCCCCTTCTACACAACACATATTAGTGCTGCTGGGAGGTCACTGCAAGAAAATATCCATCATTCTGAACTGTACCCACCTCTCAGTTAAAATTTCTTTTCCAAATTTTTTCCTCCCTTCTCTATTAACTATTAAATCAGATGCATAATTATTTGCAAAGATAACAGCTCACTACAAAAGCAAATGTTAATTGCCAGGATTTCTTTTACACTGCAGATACCTTAAACTTGTAAGTATTATTTTGAGTATCCCTCTTGATACTATTAGTGCATTACTTTATAGAAGAAGTTCCAACTCAATATTTTTGCTAGACATTTTGTCTTAATTCATGTCCCTGTATTCTTGCATCTCAGGGAGTTCACCTGCCCCTGGAGCATTTGTCTTCCTACTCCCTCCAGAATTATCTCTAGCCCAATGAGATGATCTCTCAATTTCCTCTTTTCTACAGACTGCTTTCTCTAATAAATAAGATCTCTCTGCCCTTGTACATACTAGCATCAGTTTTGAAACTTCTGTATTTGTATGGGGTTTTTTTAATAGTTATATTTAAAAATTGGAGACTGGTCTCTTGGTACTACCAGGATACTGTCATCTCTCACTGATAACAGACCCCATGATGTAGCTGTACCTGTATTTCAGAATTTGCCTTGATTCCATACTAATTCTCTTCCTTTTTTTGCTCTGAAATCTTCAGACCTATTGCTGTCCATTGGTTTCTGTGGCCTTTAAAAGCACATTTTATACTTCCTTTATTTGTGAGCTCCTAGTCTTTTCTGTTCTCTTAATTAGTGTTCATTGCATCTCTTCCAATATTGAAGTCTACTTTTGAAAACTGCCTCTACTTTCACCCCAAAAAAGTCATTGCATGTATGTTTTCTCTCCTTCTAGGGAGGATTTACATATATCTATACATGGGATGGTGATAAATAGGATACATATTACTTCAGATAGAATATACAACCCCAAACTACACTGCCCATACAGAAATTCAACACATCTAATTCTCCTCTCTGTTTTTATAACAGAAGACTTTGAACTAGACCATGGGGTGTGTGATAGGCACAGGCAGGACTTGCCCTGGCAGAGCCTTTCCTTCTTGGACTGCTCTAGTTGTTAAACTTCAGATAAAATGTCCCACTCGCACAGAAGCAGGACCAACACTACCTCAGCTGTGTCCTGTCTCGATGCATGACATCCTCAACATCCTCCTGCCTCTCTTAGCTCCTCCCAATCTCAGATGATTTTATGAAACCTTGGATGTTATTAGTATTCAGCCTCAGTATTAATTCTTTATTCTTTTTCTGTGTTCCCCCATGTCTTTTACTTGTCCCTACCTGATCTGAGAAAACTGAGTCAAAATGTTTAACATTTGAAAAATGCATTTCTCCTCTGTCAGTAGGTTACCTTTGCTATGTGAAACTGCTGCTTTCCCCAGTGACCTTGTGCTGCTTCTCTATTCAGAAAACCTCTTATCTTAGCCCTTTGCACAAACCCTTTTATTTTGTGCCTTCTCCTTACATTCTTCATTTTTTCGTGTAATCTTTCTGTCCTGCCCATCAGCTTTATCCTATGGATATTTGATATATGCACTTCAACAGTCTCCAGTGCTCTCTTATCCCAAATAAATACTATACTGAATGCTAGGCGTAATCACCCACAAAACTTGAGCTTTGAACACTCTCCAGTTTCATTCTCCATCCATATCATTCCATGACACTCGCTCTTTTTAAGGCTTTTCTTTCTTCAATTAGTATGTGATTTAATTATCAACCTAACTTGGTGGTAGGACCTCATATCCAGGTATTCTGCTGTACCTGGTATGCAGATCCAAGAAGAGGATGGCTCCCTTTTTAGCCCATGCGTAAAGAAGCATTTGGTGTGTGATTGAGGCCACTCTCCCAGGCTGAATTACAGCGAGATGGAGTGGCAGCTCAGGTATGTCGCGTGCTTAAAGGTCTCTGTGTGAAAGAAAAAGAAATCTATAATACTACCCTCAGGATTTCAGACAATGATATTCCAAGTCTGAAAGAAAGGGAATAAAGGAACCGAGAAAGGATACACACCACTGACCAATCAATTGAAACTACGATAAATGGAAAACAGAAACCTCCCTGGGTTTGCCTGGCGGGCTGAGAGCCCTGGCTTTGTGTAGAGAGAGCGCGGTTGTGATCCGCTTGCTCCTTGGGACAGATAAATTGGGTTTTCTGAAGCTGTAACCTACTGCAGCAAAACCTAAGGCAGTGGGGAAATGCCCCCACTCACAGGGACAGGCGGGGAATGGCTCCTCGTCCCCGTGGACCCCAACTCCTCCCCATGCCAAGGGGAGGCTGTGAAACTCAAACGCTACCAAGCTGCTCCAGCACTTGCAAAACTGCCCCTCACCGAGGACGAGGGCAACGACAGCCCAAGGCTCTGGAGACCTCCCTGCCCCTGTCCAGATGCCACAGGCCCTGCCGCAGCAGGGAGGCCTTCTCCTCCCACCGGTCCTGCCACCGTCTCCAGTGGGAATCCCGGCATGGGGAAGATCCCAGGCGGGTTTGCAGGACCGGTATGGAAAAGCAGCAAGTACAGCACTCCCCTCTCCAAAGCTTTTCTCAAACAACTCGAGTGCATTTTGCAAATCCACGGTACACCTTTTTGGTACAGAGACACTTCAGGCAACAAAAGTAAATAGGCAAGTATTAAGTGAGGTGACTCAAATGTTTACACAAGCAAAACCACCCTTATTTTGTCAGAAAACAAAGTTTCACGCTGGCAGAGTTTTACAAGACATCACGCTTCACCTTGATCTTCCACTTCTTTTTCAGGGTCTGAACTGGGAAGGGGAGGTCACCTTGGTGGCCTCCCCAGATGGTCTCTTGGGACACCCCATGGTGGGGACATGCGACGGACACTGCTGGGACTGTGTGGGGCATTGGCTTCACACACAGAGAAGATCAACCCAAAATCTGGCCTCTCTTTCCGCTCATGTCAGTAGAACATGCACTAGTGATGTTCCTGTTCTATTAAACAGCCCCACATGGGAAAAGGGAGACTGAGGCAACTTTAGTTGCATTTCAGTCATCAGAATGTCCTACCTTCATATCCGAAGTCGTTATTTTTTTCATTAGATAGATCAATTGCTATCAAGTTTCTCAAAAGCTGGGAAGAGATAATGAAAAGGTCAATTCTAATGGACCAAATACACACCTTCCTTTGAAACAAGGCAAGAATTACACAGCAGGTCTACAAAAGCTGTATTTAATTTTAATAAAAAGATATGTGTCAGAATAAATCAGGTTCTACTGAAATGCCTCAGTGTCTGAGCTTGGGGCTTCTGCAGTTTAAGCAAGGGAAGATGCTGAGGGGAGACTCAAGGCGATAGCTCTGCTCCAAAACGAGGCATGCAGAGGTTGTACAAATGTTTAGTGGATAGTGCCCTAATTCATTACAGAATGGGATTCGTATACTTACACAGTGAAAAGCTCAGATTAGGCACACAACATAATTTCCATTATGTTAATGTTGCTTTAAAATATATTGCACAGAGTGCTGCAACAATCAAATTATCAATTATAATGTCTGCTCAGAGTAGAAAAGTGTTGCAAACAGAGGGCTGATTACTGCTTCAGTACTTCCAATCTGCATACTCATTGTTTAGTACAGGGAAAACAAATTATCTTGTGTTGGCCCTAGTTCAAATTTAATTAAATGAGTGCAAAGCAATTATAATAAAGTACAATAGTATAGTAATGAAAGGAAAATAACTCATTAACCTATTAATCTTTATTTATGTTCCTCTCAAATAAGTATGTAATTTCTTTATCACTGCATCCCATAAGAAATAGCAGGCTCTCACTGCTCGTGGCCTGCTTCAGTGGGGCTCCTTCTGCTAAAGATCACTGCGTGACTTCACTGTTGCTGTTTATATAGATTTTCATGCGCCTGATTTTCCCCCTCTCCCTTGCCCGGTGTATTTTCAAGCCCTCTCCATCACATCTCTGGGATGCGGATTAGAAGCCCGTTCTCTCCCGACGTGTCTGCTCGCGCTTGTCGGTGGTGCAAGGTGAGGCTCTCGCCGGGCACTGTGGTGCTCCCAGAGCAACAGCTGCAGACGATGATCTTACATTAAGACATGGGATGAAAACACATTATTTCTACAAGGACCTGACAGAGCGATTGCCCTGCAATCTTTATGGTATAACAACCAGACCCATCCTTTCAAATGTGTTTTTTTTTAGCTCTCCATTCCATGTTTTACCTAAGTTGCAGGGGAGTTCTACTCTTCTGATAAAACTCAAGTTTAAGGAAAGCCAGTATTTTAGACAATTAGTCAAATATTGCACCACAGCACATTTCAGCTTTATTGCTGCACGCCAGCTCTCGTTATGACCTTATCTCTCCAGAGCTGCTGGTTTTGTTTCCATTGACATCTTGCATTCTGGTGTGTACATTTAATGTCACACACCAGTGCTTAGCTTATTGCAGCCAGTCGGAGATCATTCCATCCTTTCACTAAGCTAAGCCATGCAAAAGAAAAGAGAGAAAAAAAACACACCCACCAAACTCGAAGGTTTTTGCTCTAAACTATGAGGAAGCAGCAGGATTATGAGTGAAAACATGTTTTAAAAATTGTTAGTAGGTAATGCTTTCTCCTTACTGTGCAAAGAAATTAAATATCATTACCATTAAAACTGCTAAATAAAATGAAACTGAGGTGATGCTATACCACAAAAAGTGGAATACTGCTACTGTGGGGAACAGACAACATTGGTAACAGACATATATACCGTGACAAAATTACAATAGGACTACATTTTTAAGATAAAGCTTCCAATTGTGCATTCACAAATGCAGTTATCAGCACACAGAGAAGACTAGAGGTACCTGTGTAAAACATAACCCAGAGAAAGAGAGTCCTGCATATGCATGAAGTCTGGGTGAAGGCTCCCTTTGAGAGCCAGGAAACAAAACCCTCACAAAAGAGTTTGCAAAGTCCCTAGGCTTTCTCCCGATACAGCCTGGATCCCGGACCCTCGCTGCCTTGCAGAATTTTGGCAGAATCGCTTCTAAAAAGTTATTAACAGATTCTCTGAGAGGATGGGAGAGGTGCAAATTTGCAGCTCAGATGGCTGGGAAACACACGAGTTCACCATATCCTCCATATCACACGTCGCAAAAAAAAAAAACTTCTGCCTCGCAGAGTGTATTTCTGGTCTCACAATCTGCTGCTGAGCACTCTGTTAGCAGGAAAGGCAGCTCTTTAATCTTAATGACACCTAATGAATCCGCCCATTCTCTGCACATTTTTCGCGCTCCGTCCTTGGTTTCGCACTCGCTGCTCAGTTTGCGCGGGGCCCAGAGTGCGGCGCCGCTGCCAATAGGTGGCACGTTTGCATCTGAGCAGCGCCGTGCCAAAGCCGGCTGCTCGCGCGCGTGTTTGTTTGTTTGTGGTGCCTCCACAATGATCCCTTGTTTCAATTACAGCATTTCGACATGTGAAGTTAATGCTATCATTAGAGAGAAGACTAAAGCAAAAAAAAAAAAAAAAACACAAAAACAAAACAAACTCCCACAAACATCACAATCTCGCATAAGTTGTCATTTCTTTTCGGTCCAGAGTAGAAAACTTGGCATTGTGGTGGATTAATGTTTAACTTCCACGTGGAGCAGCCACTAGAGGGGAGTTCGACACCCACGCTGCAAGCTCACAGCTACCTGCTAAACTGCAGGGAAATGCAGAAGATCACAAATGCCAGGTAACTACATGGGATCATCATGTCAGAACTAGAAATTCTCACTTTCAGATTACTGGGTGAGATGATTTCTATCCGAATTAATAAAAGTTTAAACTCCACTGCCAATCAGACCGACCTTGTCCAGCTTCCCGATACGTGAAATGGGTGGATGAGCCTGCCGTGAGCAGAGGCAGAGAATGAGGGTGCTCAGTAATGAAGAAAGATAAAACTGCCCGAGAGGAGACCAGACATCACAGTCACTGGGGTACAGGACACTTGAGAAGGAAAGAGCCTTTTTCACTCTTCTTCATGCCTGCAGATCACTATCCTGGCATGGTGTATCTGGTAAAGATGTTCCTACCAAGTCCAAAGTATTTTTATACTAATGTCTGCCTGTGTCTGTTATTTGCAGCTAAAATATCCATCTAACTGTCCTTGCTGTTTCCTTCCCTTCATCTCGGTTTTATTTAAAGCGAAGCCTTACTGCTCTGTGCACCCAATGTACAGTGAAAAGGTCAGAGTTTCAAAAAGCCTTGATACTCCTGTGCAATAGGTCTAATATACATCTTGCTGAAATTTTCTTTTACCACAAACAGGCCTAGCTTCCCTGAAGTCAGATCCAAGAGCACGGGATTGCACTTTGTGCAGCGGCAGATATTTTTTAAGTGCAGGAACATATCTGTCACAAGCAGAAAGAATTTATATGTGTGCGTACACACATACAAATATATACATGCATAGACACATATCTTTGTCACATACTGGGTCTCAGATTTACTTCTACTGATCTTAAGAATAATAGAAGAGTGGAGGTTCGAAATAATAGAAAAGATAATGCATCTTCTCAGAAAGAAATGAATACACTGCACATTGCTTGTCACAAAGAATGTATTTAATCCATGCTCTTATTTATAGCATCAAAATGTTTTTGACAGTAGTAAGGAGAATAAAAAGTCAACAAACACAGGACAAAAAGAAAAAACTGCACACAATTTGAGTCAAACAGTATTTAAAGGGATATTAATCATGTAAGAACATGTGAATATATACTTAAAGCTGTCTCCTATTATGATGCCATTCCCACTGTGTGCTGTAAGACGCTATCCACCTAATTCATTCTAACACCAACCAGTGTAAATTGGGAGTTAGTCCACTGACAACTGAATTTTTGCCTTACAGGGACAAGTTTGACCCCATATCTGAATATCTTCCACTAAAGAAATAATGTACACAGGTGGGTGTTTTTGTTTTTTTCCAAAAAATAATTGATGTGGAAGTCTAACAAGTTCTAAAGGCTATTTGCTTGACAGACAGGAATTTATTTTGCTCAGTAATGAGCTCAATTTCAAATTGATGTGCTTGTTTTTTTTCCTCCAGAAAACAGAAAGGAAAGCAATATTTCAGCATATTTTCAGCATATATTTCAATCTTTCTCATGCCAAAACTGCAAATGGCCCCTAACCATCTTCTGCAGCCCCACTGAGCTCAGGTAAGATACTGCAGCCAGCAGCTCCAGGGTTCGGGAATATGCTCAGTCCTGCACCTTATGGTCTCCACGCCTCCCACAGAGGTTTGAGGGCAGCTCATAGAAATCAATAGACAAAATAACCTGAGAGCAGTGCTTCATGGTGGCAAGAGTAGAGTGAACACCTCTCACGCCAGCCCTCCCTCAGGGGTACAGTCGGTGGAAGACAACATGCCCGGTACAGTGATCTCCAGTGATGTGACCACCAGCCTACGGCAGGACTCCTGCTCCGCCAGCAGATCCTATGGGTACATCGCTCCTGTGGCTCTACACGCTCTCCTTTGTAGATTAATTCCTAGCATCGACATCAAGAATGTCTACTGCGGAGGGAGGTTAAAGATGTATAAATTCATCATGAAATAACTGAGTCTGCAACGTAACACTGTCCACCACAAAAGACTGTGGTGATCTTTAAACACTCATGGAAATGGCAAAAGGAGCATGTTGGTGCTGCCACCCGCAAGCCTTGCTGTGAAACACACTGGAGGTTCCGTTCCACTGGAGGTGGGTAGTCTACATTCAAACAGCTTCATAGATGTGCTAACAGGATGAACATGAGTATGGAGACCTAGCCTCACAGGGAATGCTCATGAATTTGCCAGGCTAGCAAAACAAGTCACTTGAATTTAAAAAAAAAAAAAAAAAAAAAAAAAACTTAAAATCACTGTTTATAAAAACCTTAAAATCACTGTTTATGAAGTACGATTCATCTGTTTAACAGTGACAGTACGTAATCCAGGTAGTAGTGCAGATAACAAACCTAGTCTGGCTCTTTGATAGCTCACAAGACAGACTGGCTCACAGGAGAAGGCAGACAGCGACCTTTTTTTTGAGACAGTATTCGCTGTTAATATAATATAAATCGTGCTAGGCAAGGACCTTATTAATCTACAGTATTAACATAGGAGAGAATTGAAGACATAGACAGGCTTTTATTTTAAGTTTAAAAATTCATATTTTTCTGTTGTCCCCTTAGGAAAGAAAAGGGCAAGGCCAAAGTTCAAAAACCTCCTAAATAATAGATCTTAAGGTTTAAGACAGAACAGGACGATTTGGGGCCAGCACAGTGATTCCCCAACAGGTGGTATACGTACTTTGTAGTACTATAAGTTTTTGGCAAAGGAATTCCTCTGACTCTGGATTCTATTCCCAGTGCTGCCTTTCTCCAACTTTTAACCCACGGCAATTTACGTAACTTCTGTCTGTTCCTAGTGAGCCATCTGGTAAATAGATAAACATAATTGCACCTCTTATACGTTCATCATGTGACTTAGTATTGAACATCTTTAAGATACGTTGAGCTTCTTGGTGAGGAGCTCTACAGTCTATTAATAAATGATAATACGGGATGACTAAGAGGAGGGGGAGTGTGTAACTGAATTGTTGCATGGGATAAACACTAGTGAAACAGAGGCAGCAGGAATAACAGAAAGCTGAGATGATCCAGAAAAGGGCATGAAATCATTAAATTAACTGCGCTAGAAAACATAGAAAGGAAAATAAGTGAAAGGGAAACAACCAAAAGAAGGGAGAACTTGGGCAAAGGGGAAGGGACAGACCTGAGGCGCAGAGTCAGCTTTGTCTTCTGAAGAGGTGGTGACATTGGGCTCAGCCAGGAAGCTGATGGCGAGCTGATGGCCCTCTTGCTCCA
Organism: Crypturellus undulatus; assembly: GCA_013389825.1. NCBI lineage: Eukaryota > Metazoa > Chordata > Aves > Tinamiformes > Tinamidae > Crypturellus > Crypturellus undulatus. The sequence goes on along the minus strand of VWPW01011279.1, from coordinate 268,941 downwards.
GCTTGCTCCTTTCCTCACAGTACAGCTTATGCAGGCCCTTCTAATAGACAGTGCTGCCCCAGGGCACGTGCCCTCTTCCATCTCATCTAAGGTGGGTGGTTCCGCAGGGACTTGACAGCTTCTCCCGATCGTGTGGCATTCCTGGGACAGACATCTGCATGGAGATCTCCCTCACAGTCTAGGGGAAGCAGCACTGACCCTTCACCAGCCTGATCACCTGCAAATTGAATCACACACACTACTCCACTACCTAAGAGTAGCCGCCCTAAGTGAGTTGCTGATTGTGACCTGACACTTAGCCCTGCTGCTTTAATTCCCAAATGTTCCTGGGTTTGTCAGCCCTCATAACTCCATTTCATTGCAGACATGGCAGCATATATTTAAAGGACATGACCATACTAAAAGGAAAGAACTATACTAGATATCTGCAATAGAGCATTGCAGTGTGTGGAACTATTACAAACTCAAGAGTCAAAAAAAAAAAAGAAAATAAGCTTATTGCTTATTCAATCTTCATCAAAAAAAGTTGATTTCTATACCAGAATTCTTCATTGCACAGGCCATGTAATTCTGACAGTGAGAGAGCATACAAAATCTCTTCCTTTAATTTTAAATAAATACTATTTGAACTTCAAAAAGAGTTTTTTTTTTCTGTAAGTCCATATTTGAACTGGAAATCTTTTGATAAAATTATAAAGACCTCTAGCCTGATCTTCTACTTGTTTCACAGTTTTAAATTATTGCCTCCTCCTACTGTAACTATAGCGAGTATTGGAGATATCATTGGATTCAATTCTGCAGCCCTTATTTACATTTAGTGTTATAAGACACAAGCACCAGTGTGAATAGAGAGATACTCTAAGTTGATCTGCACAGCAGGAAGTCAAAGATAAAGATTTATTTTCAGTCTATTTCTATAATCAAGCCAAAGCAGGGCCATGGCTCTCAGATTTATTTTTTAAGAATCCACATTTTTCTGGATTTTTCACAACTACATTATATTAGCTAGGTAGTTTTTATTTTGGGAATATTGAGGGATTGTTTACTAGGAAGTCAAGCAGAGTCCACAAAACCCACCTTTATACTAATATTTCACTAGGGTATTGCCTCTTTACTAAAAAGGTACAGTTTAATATTAAGAAAAAAAAAGATAAAGAGGGAAAGAGAAAGTGATGTTTTCTACCTATGTGGATTGGCTCCTCTTTAATGCAAGAAAATGAACAAAGATGATTTTCTGCTTTCAAGAACATTTTAACCAAACTGAGACATCCCTCAAATGTATAAAAGTATTAAAAGTATGAAAAGTCGCTAGATACATTATAGAGAAAAATAACGGATATTAATGCAGGGAGAAGGAGAAAAGACAGTAGAAAGAAGATGTAATATTTTCCAGTCATAGGTCTGAATCCATGGCACACCCTGAAAGACACTGTGCAGATAAATGACTCGTTTCCATGCAGTAAATTTTGACAAATCATTTGCCTCATCACCTCACACTCAACACCGAATCCTGTCCAATCTTATTCTTAAAAGTATACAAGTGGCTCAGAGGAATTCCATGCCTTTTATCTCTAAAATATTAAATATCAACATTTTACTTTATCTTTTATCACTCTACCATTTATTTGTTTGCTATTGACAACAAAGAAGTGTCAGTACCAATAGAAGTCCATCCTATCATTCATTTTTTTTCTGGAAAAGAAAACAGGTGAATCCTTGATCTGTAAAAGATAAATGTCATTTTGTTCTAGTCTGTCTGACCAGTCTATCAATGACACTCATTCATCTGTTCTAGTAAAGTGAACAGTGAATTTGCTAAGATTGCATGTGCCAGTACATTTTTCTTTGATAGTAACTGAGGCATAATAAACCTTGATCTTTTATACACTGATTTTTGTTTGAGAAGTATGATTCATTGGCTATCTACTGCCACATCCTGCCCTTCTACAGATTCAGATTCTGCAACCACAGCCAAAACACAAGTTAAACACTATTTAACAAATAAAACACTTCTTATTCTTAAAGATAATAATAGAAAAAAATACCATGCTCAAAATTTAGACCTTTGTTTTCAGGGCTGACACTTGCAGAGTGACACATGAGAGAAAGAGGACTTATTATTAAAAGAAGTCAAGAAGCTTCCCACTGAATTCCAGTAAATATCTTACTTTTCAACAGCTTATTCAAGATATACGAATGTGATGAAATTCTGTGTTCTGTGAGTGAATGCATTTTCATTTTCATTCACCAAAGAGCAATCTGTAGCCCACAAAGACATTAGAAAGAGCATTTGTCTTTGCAGTGCTCTATGAAAGTTGTTTGAACATTTCTGCCAAAACTTTTTAAGTTAAAAGCTACATTCATGATTATTTACATATAACTAATTGACCATTCAGAGGTTGGAAAAGTATTCTTAGATCATTCACTGCAGCGTTTTCTTAATAGCATACATTTCAATAAGTCCTTTTTGACAACATCTCCATTTCAAAAAATAGTGTGGGGCTATTTGGGGGGGATATTTTTATGCAAACATATCTTTCAGCCTGTGCATACTTCTCTATCTCACCTGAAATTAATGGATTCATGATAATTGACATTTAATCTGAACCTGAGACAATGTAATATTTATTCAGATGAAATAACGTTAATTAAATGAGATCAAACCAGAAAACAGTAGGAATGTTCCCTATAAAAGATACTTCATCTGTATATAAGGAAGCAATCTGAATATTACGTTGACTCCATTGCCCTTTCTCATCCTGAGATGCACGTGAAAAAGGTTTCACAATCACATGGGATAGGTTTCTCCCACTCCAACGTAGAGATTCCTTTAAAAAATGAGTGCAAACTTTATGAGCAAAGATTGTGTTTGTTTTAGATGTCACATTACATTCCCTAGATTCTATTTTTTCATCTTGGCCAGTGGAAAGTTATTATAATCTATTATCTAGAAGCATAACATACTATAAAGAAATAAAACGAGCAGCTATATATGTCATTTTGAATAATGTGGTACTTAATTACTAGATAAGATGCAAATTAATATACTTTTATGTGTTTACTGTGGAAAACAATTTTTCAACGCTGTGCAAGTAATTTCTTGCCCTCCAGTTCTTTTACGCCTATTCCTAGCAGGAAATTTCTCTCCTAATGCAGATGCTCTCTAGAGGGAGACTACAACTGTATTTATAAGTACACAGCAGCAGCACTCTGACACACTATATTCTTAATTGATTTGAATCAGGAATCACAGAGTGGTTGAAGGAAGAAGATTTGGAACAGTTTAACTCACACAGAAGACACCTCGTGGAGCAACTTCCCCTTATTAAAAGGCAGACATAACAATCATTTATACAATAGCAAAAGCTCATTCCCATGAGCTTTGTTAGCTCATTTAATACTAAGCTCCTCTCATGCATTTGTTACAAGATACACTTTTTCCTTTTTATATTGCTGAACTCTTTCTCCTGCTATAAATTTCCATATCCAAATCAGCAAAGAGAAACTGATTTAAAAAAATCACCCTTATAAACTAACATGTCACCTTATACTGGACCTATATTTCCAAATTATTGTAGATGTTTCTATTCAGCTTTCATTTTATGGCAGCAGGGAGGAAATCAAACTCTGAGCCAGCACTCTCTTGCATAATCACTGGGGCAAACAGCAGCAAAGTTATCCTTTCTTCAAAGATACCACATATTATCAAATTATCAAAAATAGTAGCACTGATCATATTGTCTGTCTGTAAAATAAATAAGAAATAATTATATTCTTAAAATATCACCTCAATTCTTAAAATAGAACTTGTTATATGTGCATGAAGTTTATATATACAGAAGTTTATGCAGCTTTTCTGTTCATAGTCATCTTAACTGCACAGCTAATCACAACATATGAATTTGTAAAATAATTATCTAGCAATGCAAATGCCTTACTTGCCTGTATGGTGCTCAAGCTTTGACTCAATTTCAGAAAGACTTTTGTTTAGAGATTTATACTCATTTGTTACCACTAAAGACTAAAAATATTCCCAATGTATAGTACATTCCCTTAAATTATTAGACTTTTCATACGCACACGTTCAATCATTAACCATTTGCACTTCAGTAACCAGCAAGGTACATGTCATGGGTTGGTAAAAGCTATTATGTTAACAGAAATACACTATAGCATTCAGCACCCATCAGCGTTGAAAGTACTAATATATACAAATACTTTGCTGTAGATTTCAAAATTGACCCAGATTGAGAAACTTTTCTAACCTTAAGGGGAAAACGGGGTTATAAAACCACGAAGCCTTAATGCAGAAAGCTGGGTCAGTATCTGCGCTTAGGTTTTTCCCAAGAGCTTCACCAAGTTAAATAATCCCTTTGTAGTATTACATGCCAACCAGCACAGATCAATACTAGACCACGCAATTAACTCCTAATCCAAAATGGTAATGCTTAATTTTCAGAATCTGCTTACTGCAAAAGAAAGCACTTGTGTTTCCAAACCACTACTATGTTAGCAGAGTGCCAGCAGTAGAACCTACAACTAAATGTCTTTGATACCGCTGACTCCAGCAATGGAGATGGCTCAATCTTACAACACTCGGGATGAAGCACCCTGGAAAAGTGAATTAATAAGTTATCTGATGTCGAGCTCCAGATGTTTCCTACGCTGGCAAGGTTCCTTAAGTGATGATAAGCGGATTTACATACTAAGCTAATATGTTTATTTAAAGAAAATTTCCAAATCCAGACTAACATCCAGATTTCTTATTTGGCTTCAGATCAAAAGACATCCTATCAGTAAGGATGGCATCCAGGAAAAACCTTTTCAACATCTGCTTAGAACTAAACAACAGATAGTTGATTTTCTGCAAATTTAATTGCAGAACACATTCCACTTCATCCAGTATTTTTTTATATCCTCAAGGCAGTCTGACCTAGTCATTTTGCATATTCAAATCTCAGTTACTCAGGAAAGACTGCTGTAGCTTGTAGTTCGTATTTAAAACTCTATGAACAATTTCATTCAAAGACAAAAGAAATTTGGGGAAACAAAGCCCTCCCCTCACCATATCAGTAACTTAAAGCAGCAGGTTCCAGCTATGTCCCACAGCACTAAATCCTCTAGTTCCATTCCCAGCTCCTCTTCTGTTTACTTCTTTGTCATTAACAGTTCCTGCTTTTCTACTCTTTTTTTTTCCCGTTTATTCCACACTTAAAGAAACCCATCCAGCCTCTTTCAAGCTGACTTCTCTCCCACAGCAGGTTCACATCCCCAGCTACCTGCACCTGCACAAGCACAGGCTGCGTCTTGTAACATCCATGTATTCTGTTCCTCCAGGATTTTGAATACAGCACTAGAGTCACCTCTTATCTTTCTCTTTCAGGGCTTTTGTTTCCCTGATCTCTCTCTCTGCACTTGTGTTCTCCAAATCCCTGAACCAGTCTAGGCTGCTCTTTCTACATCCTTCTCTATGGAAAACATGAAAGCTTTTAAACAAGAAAAGAGCATGATACATGCTTTTTCCCCACTAAAAAACAGCGTAGTCACCAAGTCCTCTCAATTCATATACTTATATTTTGAAGTTCATGCTTTTTCCTCCCCTCTTAAATTTGCATTTTATAAAAGATATTATGATTTAATGCTTTTGGCATCATGATTTCTTCTTTTATGTTGCTGAAAATCCCCATACACTTCACTGTATGTACTACTATGAACCAATGTGCCTCACTGTGCTGCCATCCAGAGGGACCTGGACAGACTGGACAACTGGGCGGTCAAAAACCTCATGAAATTCAACAAGGCCAAGTGCACGGTCCTGCACCTGGGGAGAAATAACCCCAGACAGGCTGGGGACCGACCTGCTGGAGAGCAGCTCTGCTGAGAAGGACCTGGGCGTCGTGGTGGACGACAGGTTGACCATGAGGCAGCAGGGTGCCCTCGTGGCCAAGAAGGCCAGTGGGGTCCTGGGGTGCATTAAGAGGAGCATCTCCAGCAGGTCGAGGGAGGTGATCCTGCCTCTCTACTCAGCCCTGGTGAGGCCACATCTGGAGCACTGTGTCCAGTTCTGGGCCCCACAGTACAAGAGGGATGTGGAGCTGCTGGAGAGAGTCCAGCGCAGGGCCACGAGGATGATCAGGGGCCTGGAACATCTGCCCTATGAGGAGAGGCTGAGGGAGCTGGGCCTGTTCAGCCTGGAGAAGAGAAGGCTGAGGGGGGACCTGATCTGTGTCTATAAGTGCCTCAAGGGAGGCAATGAGCAGGATGGGGCTGGCCTCTTTTCACTGGTGGTCACTGACAGAACCAGAGGAAACGGCCACAAACCGAGGCATAAAAAGTTCCATGGGAACTTAAGGAAAAATTTCCTGACAGTGAGGGTGACAGAGCTCTGGAACAGGCTGCCCAGAGAGGTTGTGGAGTCTCCTTCTCTGGAGATCTTCAAGACCCGCTTGGATGCAGTCCTGTGCCACGTGCTCTAGGTGGCCCTGCGTGTGCAGGGGGGTTTGGACTAGACCGCTAGAGGTCCCTTCCAACCTTACGCATTCTGTGATTCTATGATCCACTGAGGTGGCATTAGCACACAAACCCACCTTATCTCCCTCCAGCCACGACGGGCACTGCAGTGGGTCCAGTTTAACCTTGGACCAATCCTTACTCATTAGTAAAGACTGCACCTTAAGAGCAGGCTAGCTTGAAATATTACCAATAGCTGCCCACGAACCACTCCACGTGTTCACATACAACAGACTAATGAGAAAGTGAGAATGGTATACAAAATTCCCAAACTCTAAGTGACACAGGAGCTGCAGTACCACTTTCAAAAGTGGCTTTGAACATTAACATTAGATTATTAGTGTTAAGAGATTTTGAAAACTGTAATAATCTATCAATAAACATGTAAATGTTGAAAACTGTCATTGCCAATAATTATGGCATTTCTCAGGATTATGCTATATTTCTGTTTAATTACTCACTTGCAACCATTTATGCAATTCATTAATTTTCTTTTGAAGTAGTAGTGCATTATTATGAACAGTTTACTACAAATTAGATACTAACTACTTATACAGCAATATAAGGAGGTTTATAAAAAGCATCCACAACTAATTCCTTGATTGGACTCAGGAAAAGATTTCCAGAGAGAAAAAAAAACCTAAGCAGGAGAGAAAAACTCTTGCTCTCAACAGAAGGAGCTTTGTTTGCTACCTGCTTTGGGATATTGGAACTGTTACAACACTTGGGCCACCTGATGAAGGAGAAATTCCTGGCATACATGGCAGAGAAGCTGAGCAAGGACAAGATGTCTATCTAGTCTTTAAAGGATGATTAGTCTTTATAGGATAATGGAAGTGACTATAAGGCAAAGGGCAGGACACAAAAGCAGTGTCCTCCTTCCGGGGCAAATAAGGGAGATTTCCTACAAGCTTGAACCCATGCTGCATCCCACATACGTCAGCATCTGTACCCTGCACTGAGGACCAACCTCATGTTCTTCCACTGTCATGAGCACAGTTCTGCTGTTCTTCCCATTACTTTCTTTCTTCCCTATTGTTGTAGCTACTTTTTTGCTGGAAAACTCTAGAAAGTTTGAAATGCTCAGAAGAAAATAAAGATATGAAGTTTAACATATCAAAGTGTTTTCGCTGTCAACCCGAGAGATCCCCCAGCCTCAACACACTAATACAGCAGTGTTCCTTCAGATTTATAAAAGTCATCAGACCACGGTAAGGGAGATGAAATCACTTCCAAGCTCACCTGGGGTCTTGCAGCTAACAACACAATTACACATGATGCTGTGCCAGAGAACATTGGAGGGAACATTAGGAGGTGTTTGATTTGTATGCATTATTTCTGCAGAGCAGTGTCAGAGCTGACAGCTCAAAAGCATTTTCCCAAACTCTTACTGTTTAATAATCTGCAAACATGATTGAAGGAAGCAGTAAGAAATCTAATAAAAATGAATGCAGAAAGGATTAAGGAGACAGCTCCATGACAATTTGCAGTTCTACATAGCAGTCTCTGGGTACGAGTTCTGATAAGATAAATCTTGTTTACAGTGTGTTAATCCCATGTCCCAAATAATGCCAGTATGCAAAGGATTCAAGCCTGTCTTGGAAGACTGAAGTTGCCATCACACAGAATGAGGAGACACAGGTATCAGCAGCCCAATGTTGACGGTCACTCAGTATTACGCTTTATGGTATTGCTGTCCTTCAGAAAACCTTTGATGTAAATTGTTTGGATGTAAAGTATAAGCAAAGCTTCACTTGAGCTTTTCAACCATTGACTTTTATTATTCTCAGTAGAGTGAAATTAAAAAGTTGGCTTTCAGACTGTTTACATAATAGAGATTTTATGCACTTTCTGTGACTCAAGTGGACTCTTATCAGAGTAACTTCAGTCATAAACAGACTGTGTGTTTGTAGGGTATTGAATACTCTTCAAGATTAATTTCAACTGTGGATATAAAATTTAGCATTTCTCTTTGCATAGTCAATATAATTCATGTACTACTACTACTATTTTTTTAATCTCTTTATACCCAAGTCCTGATATTTCAAAAAATTAGATGGCATCCAAAATATTACTCAGAGAGGTAACAGTTTGGCACATATGAGACACAGCAACTGAATAAAGCAGCAAGATAATGTTCCTAGCTCTGATATTTAATTTCTGGTGACTGTTAGTCAGCTTGCTTTCACATTCTGCACATTTTTAACCTTTAGCCTTTCTCACATCTACACTGACTATAAGAGTCAAGAGATTCTCTTTCCATATATAGATACCTCCCATGTTTTGTTTCAGAACATCCAAAATCCACTAGAGGAGAAATAATGATAAAATCCATTTGAAAAGACAGATTCCAGTCTAAGAAACCTGTTTAGAGATTGATATTTGCAGTTGCTGCTTACTGATAATAACCATTCATTTTTACAGTACTTTACTCATTTTCGAAAGTTTGAAGATAGATGTTTCTCTATAGACTATACTATATGCCACTGATGAGAAGTTACTTCTCCAATAGAACTTTTTTTTCTTCCTCCCCAGGTTATTCTTAGAAACCATAAGCCAAGTTTCTTCTCTTTCTGCTATTTGAATGCCTACACTCCATATCAACTGCTAACTAATCTGGAAGCTATGAAGCTGCATTCTTCCTAATCACATCTGTCATTACAGGAGACGGTCACCTTAGCAGAAAGATCACTGTAATGGGGTTGCTAATGGACTATTAAGGGGCTCTCAAGTATCAAGATGATCATCGTAAGTAGGAACTGAGACTCATTCTTTATTTCTGTATAAGATTAATTTTTTTCTTTAGCAATTCCATGGATTAATAATGCAAGGTTTGTACACCTCAGAAAACTGCTTCCTCATTTCTTACCATGTGCCATGCATATTCAGTAATCTGCTCTTGACTCCACAATTTAAAAATAAGGTAACACTAACTCTTTTCGAGGATGGGGAAAATAACACTGAAGGAAACCAGTGGATGACATTCTTGAAACTGTCTTGAAAAGAGTTTTCAAAATTACCTGAAAGTATATCCACTTGTACCCTATAACACTTTTAAAAAGCACAAATGCACAAGATATTTCTACTCCAAAACTATTTTTGTTTCCTTATCAGATGAATTTCCAGACACTAACACTTTGAAGGGCTTTGCAGACTATACACAAACGCTCCACTCTGCCTAGGCTCCTTCTCCCCAAGTCAACATCCTTTCAAAAGGAAGCAGGCAACAGGGAAAGTGGCACGAGACATTCAGACGTGGAATACTGAGCTTATGTTCTTGCTTACATAACAAATGAAAATGAAGAAAGTGGGTTCTTTCCAGTACCAGCTGGATATGAATCTTATAACAAACTGTCAAACAATTTGACTTACGTCAGATTTTGCTTAGATGCAGTTTTCAGTTTCTTCTGAGCTGAGCAGGTTCATTTCACTGATTGGCAACAGAATAAAGAGGTTTTTTTACACTCAGACCTTTCAGCTCTATAGGTTACTCTTCCAAAGTTGTACATGTATAAATAAACTATATGTGTGTGCATATACACACAAAGCTTTTTCTTGCCAGCTATGCCCTAATTCTCAAACAAGTCAAATACTTCTTTCTGTCTTCTTCTGGATTTGCATGCTGATCAACACAGTCAGCATGTCTTACATTTCAATTGGCTTTCTGAATTCACTCTTGCAGTTCTGCCTATTTTTTTCTGACTACCCAAGGTCATCCCACACTGCATCCCCTCTCCTTTACCTCTTCAATATTATCTTAGCAGATAAGTGTCAGCAGGTGTAAAGGAGAAAAAAAAGAGATAAGTGGCACCATTATAGCATTGCTTTCTCTCAAGAGGGGCTACTTTCAGAAAAGAAAGCACTTGCAGCAACTCTCCCTTGATTGGCATCATTGTCTAGTGAAGCTGGCACACGGGCTTGTGAGCAGGCACAGCGCCATCCCGACAGATGGGCATGTGGATAGGAAGCCAAAAGATAATGTATGAGTAGCAAATGTGTGCAGTGGAGGGCAAGTTTCCCAGGCAGGAACATCACCACGGCAGTTTATAAGCTTCGGCACCTATGTTTAAGGGAGCTAACGTACACATTCCACCTTCACATAAGACAGCGTGGGCAACAACTACTCAGTAACACTGCACTGCAGTGCAGTGGCTGGAGAAAGAATCATCATGTGTGGAACTCTGGACCTAAATAAGTCCAAAGACAGCATCTTTATAGCTGCAAATGAAGACTATAAGCAGATGAATCCACATGAACCAAACCACAGTTCTTGCCTGTGACACTGGGCAACAAGGGAATAATTAAGGACCAGGAACCAGGCACTGGGCAGAGGGACCCTGGGCAAGGTTTGCCTCCCAGGTTTCAGCAGCCAGTGATTTACAGACTTTGAGTTACCATTTTAGACCCACCAGGTTTCCCAAAATGGTAATAAGGATGGGCAGTTTTTAACATCTCCTCTGAAATCCTGTTTTGGCCAGAATTTGGTCTTTGTTTACTTTTTTGCTCCCCTCCAGCGATGCTGCCATAGCTCATCTGGTCAGCAGCAACCTTACAAGGCGTATAACATTGATTAAGGAGCCAAATCCCTGACATGATAAATATTCATGACTGATGGCAGTCAGCGCAGGCTTGGCAGTACTACGCGTCGTCTTTGAATGGACTTGAATCACAAGGACAGCCATGTCCCACCACATAGGGCCATACTGTACTTCAGCATGAAACCACATTCTCCGGGCCCCCCAAGCACATGTACTGTGTGAAGCCCTGAAGTAGGAGAACATAAAATAACATATGGGCAAGAAGAATACGAGGAGTTATCTCAAGTAGCTGACAATATCTCTTTCTCAGCAGTGAAACAGAGACTGCATCCGTTATCCATTTGTGACATCCCATGGCATTACACCAAAATTATATGAAAGCATCCATTCATATTCTCACCTCATCACTAAATATTCCCTCAGCTGTAGCCTTTTTGGCCTTATTATTAGCCATGAGCTGTGATGTAATTATAATCAAATGGGTTTCATACCACCACAGGGATTTTTAGTATTTCTAGCAAGTATAAGCCCTAGACATATAAGGTAGGGCAGAGCAATGTTCTCCAACATTCCCATTCTCATGACCAACAGTAAATAGATAAGTTTTGTTTAAATCTAAAAGCATCCATTTTACATGAGTAAAATTTCAATAAGCTCATATACAGTACAGGAATTTTTAATACAGACAGCACATAAATGACCTTTAAAGGTCATTAATGACCTTAAAGGTAAAAAAAAAAAAAAAAAAAAAACTTTTACAAAGCAGACATCTCCTTGTTACTATAGTATCATCACAGACTATTGTAACAAAATAAACTAAAAGTCTAAAATTTTGCTTTTCTAATCCTGTATAGACTTTCCTCCTGTACAGCAATGGGTTTAAAGACTCATATCATATTTGTGTTACTGCTCCTGTATCACTGAGTACATACATATGAAAACTCTGTTTTAATACATCTCTGACATTTTTTTTTTAAATTCTGTTTATTATACTTCAAGACATGTAAAGGGACATTATTAGGCTTCACCAGCCTCATCCTCCTGAAAATAAACTAAGGTTGATGTATTCCCCATACAAATACATTGAAAGACATTTTAGTTTCAGTCAGAAGAAGTAAAAGAGAAAGTCTATGATCCTGTTCGCTGTATGTGAGAGCATTTTGCTGTCTTCTCTAGCACTCAGGGTAGAATAAGTGATAATCAATAGTGATACCTGCTTGAATTGGGAAGGCTTGATGGAGGTGCTTGAGAAACACATCACGGTGCCTGCTTTGCCATAACTTAGTCAAGTATCCCTACCTCTGCGGCAGCACTGTCTCTAATTTACACCAGTTGCTATCTGAAATCTATTAAAGGTTATTAGTAACATTTCAACATACAGTTGTATCTAGCTGGTTTCTCTCTTGTTAAAATTGACAACCTGGTTTAGCTATTTTAGCATCAAATCTCAGATAAAATGGAATTTGCAGAAGTCACGCAGGTGGCAATGACACCTGGAGCTGTTGTTATGCTTCATTCCTAGTTTTACTCTACAGCAAAACATTGCCCCTGGTTTAATGGTTTGCCTAATAACCAGGCAAGTACATTACAGTTATATTACATTAAATCAACCTAAGACACAAGCGAGTTCTCCTGTAAGCCAAAATAGGACCCAAATGCCATAGTGCTTGCACTAATATACCTTATTTGAATAGGTAACCTCTAAGAGTAGTAGCTTAAGGTCCTTAATCCATCAATTCTAGGCATTTGTCTTAAGAGGCACCTTTGATCCACAGGTATTTTGTTTAACAATACTAGATTTTGAAAACAGCTACTAACTGACCAGGACCATATTTGACTTTCTGGTGAAAAGATACTAATAAATCTTTGATCATTTTGCTCTCAGTTTTTCTACCAAACCAACTTAAAGGTATGCTGAAAAACAAGAGTCCAAAATTTTGCTTCTGGTTTTATATGATAAATGCACACATAATACCCTTAGAAATATGGTACATATTGACATATTTTAAACTTCAATGTCTCAAGTATAAGTTTTTGCAATATGTTTTCTATAGGGCTCTTTTCAACAATAGGTTCACTCTTGCTAGGGCATAAGTACATTCATTCAAAACATTTTTGCCAATACTTTTTTGGAAAAATGCATATGTGAAATAAGAACTGTTATTTCTAGAGTTCCTATTTTGTTCTACTGTTCCTATTTTGTTCCTAAATTTATCAAAGAGTATTTTCTGTAACAATTCTACTTTTATTGGGAACTTGCTTGTATCTAATTTAATTTTAATTCAATGGGAATTTGGAGTTAGGTAAAATGCTGCTTACAGAGTGTGTCTGCCAGAGTATAAATTGCTTAGTACTAAAATGCCCATCCCATAGAGACCAACTTCTGCAGGTACTTTATAAACAACTGCTGAGGTTACTCAACCTGTTAATTACCGATAAAAATTGAGCCTGGTATCCAAATTCTGTATGTTACAACGAATGCTTATGCCAGAGATGTCAGCAGCAGGCTACCTTCTCCATTCCACCCCCACTGCCACTCTGAAATGTCCTTGAAACTAAGGAGATGTGGTGTCAGGGAGAAATAAAATGAGGAATTCATCAGAACGTGCATAGGCTGTAGGTACATGGGCTGTAATGACAGCCTCGTGCTCTGTAAGCAATTCTTATACATCAGATGTTCCCAACCTAAGTTACACACCTAAAAATAACTGCTCATGTCAGGGGGTTGTAAAGCAGGAGGAACGAGTACTACTCCCTCCAAAGCCCCTAAAACCAAGCGGATAAATACTCCAGCTTTCATAATTGCAACAAGGATCATTTCAGAGCACAATTACAATTGATCTACTGACAAGATTGGGTTCAGAAAAGGCTACTGACAAAATTCTCCACCTTAGGATGAAGTTAATGAGGCTGTCAAGGGAGCAGCAGGGCCAGATTTAGTGCCAAAAAGGCACCAGTCACAGTACAGAGACACTGAAGGGGAAGAAAAGGCAGTGCTAAGTGATAAGGAATGGCTCAGCTCAGTGACACATAGATTTAGCCTCCTTAAAGTCCAATAAACAGATGACAAAGATTGTTAAATCAATTCATAAGAATTATGTTGAATCCTAAGATGCACATCAGACAAATAGTGCAGCATTTAGAGTCAGGAAATATAAGAAATCAACAAAGTAATCTATGTGTCACATGAAATAAGAACAACGCAAGGCGCTCTCAGGCTCCTTGGAAGCAGTTTAGCACTTTCTTGCTGAGCTATAGCAAATTTCTGCCATCACGATGATGCCCTGGCATCCTTTCCCCTGGCATTCCGAGGGCCAATACAGAAACAAGGATCTTAAAGGCAGAAAGGCTCCTCAAGCGGGAGTCACTCAAAGCTCAAAAGAAAATTTCTAGTTCTGTTTCCAATCATTTCTGCATAAAATTTGCCAGCTGGACTGCAAGAAAGCAGAATATACAATAAATCAGCAAGGTTATACTAAGTCATTTCTGATACAAAAAATAAAGTCCACTCAAAGTCCTTTCAGTGAAATCCTGATACCAGATACCAACACCAATAACCACGAGTGCTTACAAACCTCAAATCCCAAGTTAGTCAAACTGGATTGGAAAGCCAGTCTGGGGATCTCTTCAAAATAATGCGAGGGCAAAATTTTTAATTCCTCCCCAAAAGGCAGGCATTCAAATAAATACAGCAAAAAAATTTTACTTTGAGTTTGAAACCATATAGATTTTTCCTAAATGTATCCACCTCCCTATCTCTTTTGACTTTTTCTTGTAATAAAAGACAACAGTACTTAATGACTATAAAATCTCATAACTGGTACACCTCAGGTCCTAAAATAAATGAAGTAGTAGAATTTGCAGAGAACAAAGTTCTTCAGGTTTCCCAAGTCCTGTGATAACTGTAACGAGCTTCCAAATCACTTAACAATCTAGCTCAAAACCATAACAAAAAAATCAATTTTGATAAATGAAAACTAATGTACATTGCAGAGATAATGGAAATTAGTCATCCATTTTATCAAATTCTAAACTGATATACTCAGAGACAGGCACCTAAATATTACTATTAGTAGACCCAAAGTAGCAAAGTAGCATGAAAAACATCTTATAAAAATATATATATATATATGTTTTAATATATAAGGGAAATGATGAAATAATGCAGAAAACTACAAGTTTTCTACATCTCATAGAGGATACTGAAGTATGGGTTTCACAGAAGCAGACAAATATGATGAAAGTAAAGAAAATCTTAGATAAGAAGAAATTGCTTTTTAAACTCATATTTGGTTTATTTTCTTCAAAAGGAGACAAACAGAACCAGGCATGACAAAAAGTGTATTAAGAAGTAATGAAAGTTATAAAGAAAGTCAGGTGGGAGCTTTTCTTCTCTTTTTCCATAATACAATAAAATGAGGTATTTATTAAATTGAAATGCTGCAAATTAGGAACTGATAAAAGGAAAATAATTTCTCTCACACAACACGTAATTAGATTCTGAAACTCCTTACCATGGCATTTTGTAAGGCCATAAATTTAACAAGATTCACAGAGGGATTAGATTATATATAGACAAATTCTTGAGATAAGCAGTGATTGAAACTAGGAATTTTACTTAATGTTGATGATGAATTACTCGAAGCGACCTAAACCTCTGTGTTTTGGATGTTAAGATAAACTCAAGGACACTTCATGGATGAACTATTAGTTCGAATGAAAAGAAGGTCATATGAAAGCTCTCATTCCACATGATTATTCCCATATCCTTATGCTTCACACAGGACTCAAAGTCTAGGTTTGCACTGCCCTGGCTGCCAGACAGCACCAAGGTTTGTTGGAAACCTGGAAAAATGTGGCTCAGGACACAGAGGGAAAGCTCATCCACCTTTTCTATCACTTTTCATTTTTCCCCTAAATTTTGGAATGATGATGATATTACTAGATATCTCCTTTTTCAATAGCAACCATCATCAAGAACAATGTTAGGCCATTCGAACTAATTCCATTCAGAGTGGAAAAAATACTTTAATTCTCAGAAAAAAGGCAAGAAGTAGGTACTTAAACAATTCATCACAAAAAAAATAAAATGCCTGTTCAGAGCTATTTCAGGGATGAGAGAAATGAGAGAATAAGGTGAACAACTGCAAAACCTGACCCAGAGCTAGGGAGATCCGGCAGCTGGCAATCTGTCCTTACCTGAATCCAGACCAGCTTTAACACCACAGAGCAGACGTGCCCTTACAAGCACACAACAGCCCTGTCCAAGATAAGATACAGGTCAGGTGTTTGGGTCAACAGAATTTCATTTCTTTTCAGCCTAAGTTACAATTCCTTATTGAACTCCAGTATTGATTTACTTCCAAATCAGCGAGGGCACCTTCTTGCACTGCTGCTCTCTAGGTAAAGGCCAACAACGCTACAACACGGAGCTGATCCAAAGTATTTGCCAACTCATCAGCAGTGGGAATCCTACATGTTCTCAAGCAATTCATATTACTTTGGCTGCTAAACAGCTCTTGCTTCTTTCAAACACTAGTGGCAAGGAACCTTTCCCAGGACTCATATCAAGTATCAATTTCAACACGTTAAGTTATGATGTCTGTCATTCCATTCTACCCCGTGCAACATGACTTATTCAAAAAGCAAGCAATTTTCCAAAGTAAATGCTCATTCTCCATTCTGACTGTGATGTTCTTTGTGGATTTTAAAAGTATGGGGGCATAAAGATGAAAATCTCTTTTCTACATTTTTTTTTTCTTGGAAAACACACTATTATTAGTACTTCAGGATATACTCAAGGATATACCCCTTCTTTCTTTTAAGATTTGAGAATTATCTGCTACACTGTAGCAATTATGACAAAGCACAATTTTGACTTTCCAAAAGAAATCTCATCTACTTTTACTGCTTTTAACTGTTGTCTGTTTGCTCAGCCTCTGAACACTGTAGACGATTGTAGGATCACTCAGTTCACCGCGACTCCGTTTCTTGGTCCATGTATTCCCTCTCCTTCGTGATGTTCACAGGGAAGGTTGTCACAATTCGACACTACTTAACTCACAGCAGTGATAAATAATGAAGAAAGGAAAATTGAGCTGTTGTTAAAAACCGCAAGTCCCTAGGATCAGCACACGCCTGATATTAGCTCCGCAAGCCAGTATTTCTAGTTATGTAACCCAAGCATTGGGATTTCTGGCCAAATTTGCAGTTCTGTGCTTAAGCTCTGTCACTTGAAAGATGGTCTAACTAAAATATATACACCGTATATAGGAATAAAATTATTAACTTCTGCAAGTTTTTAAAGACACTGGAGATTTTGAATATAGCACAGCAAATCTGAGAAATATTCAGGCAATTAAAACTTCACAGTTGAGACTACTGGGCAGGGAAAACAAAGCCTTGTAACCAAAACATCCGTGATACCAAACAAAGCTTGATGCTGAGAAAAAATCCAGGAAAAAAATGGTTTATGAGCCTGATTCCTCAATAGTTCTTTGAAAAACACCCTTTTAATTTAAACGGATTTTCCTAAACACTTTTTAATCATTAACTGACAGAAGAGAAAGTAATAAACAATAATTCTTTTGTCACAAACCCTTGTTATCCTCTCTCTGAAAACTAATGACCTAACCTCAGCCAATTTACCTCTTTGTATCAATTTTCAATTTACCCTGTGTTACTATCATGGTCTTTAATAGAGTAGTACTCTGTCCTCTATTATCCTATATCCAAGTGTGACTCTCAAAGCCTATGAATCAGAATGACTCCCTCCATCAGCCAACATGTGAAAATGTTTGTCTAAGGAGGAGGAGCTCCGTATCATGTTGATAATTGCAACCAAAACACAACCTGAAAATAAGGTAGGAACTGCAAGAGACTGGCAATTATTCCTACCTCACTGATTACACAAGACAATTTGAGTATTAATACTTGATATTTCATACTAGAGAACTTCAAACACTAGGCAAGATAATTATACATATAAGCCTTGAAAATGTATTATCATGTTATGTCGGGAATCAAATTATGCTGCTCATTTTCAAGCATTAATGACAACACCTTTTAGAAGGTGCTTCAAATTCATACTCTGCAAGAGGAATTATGTCTATGCAAAAAATATATATAGTTCTATACCATAAAGCCATCAGTTCTACTCACTTCCTAGAAAAGAAAAAACAAACTAAGCAAACTTACTTTTTTTTGTTCTGCATAATCATTTTCCCACATTTAAAAATACTGTTATAAACCTATTTAAAAAAAGAGTTCATTTTGCTCAGCATTGTTTGCAAAACAGTGTCCCAAAGGAAATATTTCTGTTTCGGTCAAGGATTAGCTTTTTCATAAAAAAACAAATGAGAAATTAGTACTGCCAACTTTCCTTTCAGAATAAAATACAAACTATTTAATACCAAATATTTTCTTTAAAGTCAGTTAGTTGTTTACAGATAGTATTTCATACCAAAAGATTTAGATTTTCCTACAGAAGAAGGCATTTTCAAATAGTTTCCAAAAAAAAAAAAGTCTCTCATTTTTGCTGTATTTTTCTCTATAAATTTAATACTGACCTTGAACTAGACTGAATAATTTTTAAGTGGATCAAATGATTACTAAAATAACCCATTTATAAAAAGGAAGCTACATAACCATGGAAATATTTATAACTAGATGGTGCATACAGAAATACAAAAACTGATTTTGCAGCAAAAGCATGATTTTAAGAGATCTGCAGCTGTTCTCAACCTTTAGCATTGCCTTTATGAGCCAAGAATTTTTTTTCTAGTACTAAAACTAAATTAACTCCATGGCTTGTTTTCTATCCCCTTGGGTAAGCCCCCGAGATGTACACTGTACCAGGCAAAAAGCTTTCCCTCAATTTCATTTTCCCCAAATTGAAATGCTTTAAAAAATAAGCATAAATGTATTTCAAAATCCAATTGCCTTGGCCCTAAATCTAGCTTTTCTTGGCAGCGTACACTTGTTTTTAATCTGAATGCTAATATTTTGCAGTGTGGCATCAGATATAAAACACTCATTTACATTGTGCCAGAGATCCATAGTATTTCAGCAGTAGTCAATCAATAAATGATTGGAGTAGCACTTTTTTGTGTCAAAGGATGATTGTTAAAGCTGTGATATAATACTACAAATTATTCTACAAGCAATACACATTGAAATGCCTAGAGCAAAACAACCCTATCCATTACAACTGTCTCAAAGAAGGAGGAAAGCAAAACAGGAGAAAGAATATTATGATTTTAGATCCATCTGTTGAGTGTGTCTAAGGTACATACGTGCATCAGCTTCTAAGACTAAGATTTTTATGATTAAAAGCCTGTTCAATGAGAATTCACTTTGAAAACTAGAAGTATCTGCAACCTTGGAGTTTCCATTCCAACTTTTATTCCTTTCCACATTTTGCCATAGACAGGGTAACAATTTCAGTTGATTCACCCTTACGTGAACTATAGTAGGTAAAAAGTTAGCACATTTGCCTATTCTGTAACGTGGATTTAGGCACAACTCCTGACTGCACTTTCCCATGCAGGATTGCAAAACAAGTTGTAGGATTAATTCTTTGACCTCAGTTATATTTCTTGAATATACCAGATTATGTGTATTCTATCAGAAATAAGTAACCTCATAGGCAGACTAATCAGACTAATAAGCCTTACACAGTCCAAACCGATGTCAGAATCTGTGAGAATTAGAGAACTGGCAAGGGAAAGCACAAGATGGAACCAGGCTTTTAGCTTTCTACTAGCTGAGCAACTATAACGAGAAAGCTGAAGTTTCTTCCATATGAGCAAGATTTTTCCACAGAAAAAAATTTTCATAAAAATATTTTCATAAATAAAATTTGCATGTATTTTCCTGCCTAGTTGAAAAGAGAATTTTGAAAATTTTATTTAGGACCATTTTATACAAGGAAATCCTGTTCATAGCAAAAGAAAATTTTAACAGAGAACAACTTACTGATTTCTTTGTGACAGTAAATATGACTTTATTGAGTCCTCTAGATTTCTGAATCTGATGGGAAAACTTCCCATCAGTGGGAACTATCTCCAGGGACATACCTGGACTTTTGCACTCCTGCATAAATGAGTTGATATACTACTACCCTGAGAATTCTTTTTTTTTTTTAAACATACATATATATATATATATATAGACACACACACACGCATATATATATAAACATACAGATTTTTCTGTTTTCTCCTGCATAAGCATGCTCTCATCCTTAGCTATATTCTTTAATGATATGATCAGCTGTGTTCTTCAGTCACTGGGCTGGTGCATTTCCCTGCTAATGTAGATTTTCCTCTCCCACTGGAACTAGTCTGCCACAAAAGAGTTCGATTACTCCAAGCCATAACCTTCCCTTTCAATTAAAGTCTACTACCTTGTCTACTATTATTTATCCCAACCTGTATCCCAACCTGCGCAGCTGACTTGCACCATAGAGAAGGGCTGCAGGGTTACAGCATGGGAACATGAGTTTAGCAGGACCCGCTTCCTTCCTTGAACTCTCACAACTAGGACTACCCAAGAATATGCCGAAGGGAAAAAATATTGTAGGGGCTATGAAGCATCTAATCACTGAACTATGAGAGCTGAAGACCAAATTCATTCAAAAAGTGTGGGGGAGTTTCCTTTAAGTTCTTTGGTATCAGTTGTGCTGTCTTGAAAGATGTCTGTCATATACCATTTTGATGCCGATTTTACCTCCTGGATGTAGATGTTTTCCTACTTAAAGTATTGTATTTGCATTTGTCCATTCCTACAGTCTTCACATTTTGCCATGCAGGAGTTGATCTATAGTACATATTATGTGTTGTTACTGTGATGTGTGCTGCCTTAGCACACGGGCTTCATATCAAGTTTTACAAAGAAAAGGTTTATTTCATGTGCTTTTAGTGTGGATTTTTATTTTAATGTTGGGACTTAGTTTAAAATAAATAAATAACCTTATAAGCCCTAGTAGCTGACCAAGGATTACAAAGTATAGAAATAATAAGAATATTATCAGTTTCATGCAGGATCACAACTGAGCACAACTGAACACAACTTCCTGAAAAATCTCAGGAAGTTTTAAATGCCATCTAACATTATAACCGTAAATCCACAGACGAATTCATCTTGCTACCATCTATAGAATATGTACAAGAAAAGATTTTTTCCGGTGGAACTTTCAGAGAAAAAGCTTTTGATTGCTATTGCTGGCCGAAACATACACACAGATCCAGCAAGCTGGCTTAGTTTTTAACTCTTTTGCTCACTGAAACATCTGCAATATCTGGAGTCTTACCTACCTCTCTGAATTTGCTCTACCTGGTATTTTTGCACTTTGCCTTGAATTTGTTTATTTTAATAACCGATTTCCTAGAGCCTGAAAAGCAACCGGACAAGCAGCTGACCAACCAGGAGCCGACCCGCCTTCCTCTCCCGACACAGAACCAGTTGGCAGCTTCCTGACAGCGGGTTCGGGATTTTCTTCCTCCAGCACCACACACGGAAGAGCAGGTGCAAGGCCAGGCACGTCTCCCGGGAGGTGATTTGTAGGGGACTCAGAATAGTCATGGAAACACCAAAATATAAGAAAGAGAAATATAAGTAGCAAGAATGTGACTTTTTGCATATTTTTAGCTTTTTTCTAGGTTACTGATACAGAATTCTTTGGAGCTGCCCCAAGCAGCAACTGGGGCATAAAAGTTTAAAAATACTTTTAGGAAACTTTGGTTAAGAAACTTAAGGAACATAACAGTTTTTAACTGAAAATGTGTTATTTTTCTCCCCTACTTGATTCTGATCAGTACTCCTTCTGCAAGGAGGCATTGAGTAAAATAATTTCCTTACCTTTTATTTTTTTTTTTTTTTTTAATAAGGCGAATTAGAAAATTTCTTCTACAACATGCTAGTAGTACATCATTCATTTCTGTTCACAATAACATACCATATTTGTTAGTGTATGTCCTTAAATTGGCCATATATATCTCAGGTAACATTAAAGACCAAGACAGAAAGTATATAGAGAATCAGGGATATAAACAAAAAACTAATCAAATTAATAATAGATTTAGGGGCC
Source organism: Crypturellus undulatus (assembly GCA_013389825.1). Classification (NCBI taxonomy): domain Eukaryota; kingdom Metazoa; phylum Chordata; class Aves; order Tinamiformes; family Tinamidae; genus Crypturellus; species Crypturellus undulatus. The sequence continues at coordinate 246,804 of VWPW01011279.1, read as the reverse complement.
AGATAAAGCACCAGTACTTCAAAGCTGAGGGGAGCATAAAATCAAGCAAGTAAAATAAAGGCAGAAAATGAAAAGAGTGGTTGGGATAAATTAGCACATTTTTAAGGACACAAGGAACCAGGGATTATTACAGGAAGCACTTTGACTTCTAGTGGCAAGGGTATTTTGGTGACAGAAGCAGCAAACACACAGCAGATACTGCTCCTGGAAAATGACATGAATCATTCTGGGAAGAAAGAAGAAAACCTGCAGGAAACCAGGAGCACAGCAGAAACTGAACATCTGAAGAGTGACAAAAATGACAACTTCAGAAGGCATCTAAAGACAAACACTTCACAGTCCTGGATGAATTAATTTTAAGCGGCAAGAGACAGAAGAAACATTAATAGGTATCTTGGGAAGCAAGAAGATAGGTGACAATTTCAGGCTGATAGTATCATCTCTCTATTAGCATATACTGCCATAAATTACTGCCGTTTCCTTATAAAGGCTTGTTTTAAAAGAAAGAACAGCAAAATTCACTAACATGGTAGTTCATATAAGCAACACACAAGCAGGGAAAAAACTAAGTTATTTCAGATCAACCGGTCAATAGTAGGAGATAAAAGTTCCAGAAGTGATAGTTTACATTCCCCTCAGTTGATGAATTTCAGCTTTCTCCATATGGTAACCTCATTTAATAACAAAACGTAGCATAAAGAATTAGACAGTAATTGTGATTAATAGTCATACTGTCCAGGTCTTTCACCACAAAACTGAAGAGCATTTTGGATCAGTGCCCATGATGAGCTTGGTCTGAAATTTGAGCAGGTTTGAACACAAATTCTCAAGTCTGAGGAGAGACCTGTGATTTACCTGTTCTGAAATACTCCTATAAACCAAGTCCCTAGAACAGCAGGGATGCTAAACAATTGGGACAGAGGTACATTTTTACATGCCTTTTGCTTGCACACTGCATTTTTTATTCTACAGCTGCTTTTTCTTACAACCTACATCCTTAATGGCAGTTGACAGCTCTGGAATTTCATGATCTTGATTCCTGTTCTTATAATCGACTTTTAGAGAAAATATGTTGTTTTGAGACAAACTGAATTGCCAAAATATGGCAGACACAAGGTCTGAATCAAGGATTCCAACACGTGATTCATGTAATGTTATTGCCAGTCAAGAGATTATTCACTCTACTCTCAGGCAAGAGACCAGTTAAAGGCTGTGTTCCATATTCAGTTTTGGAACTATGAAAATACCCTCTTTGGAGACCATGTTTTGTCCTCTTGCACCAACAGTCTAGCTCAGAGTGCTTCTTTCTGACTAAATGCAGTGATTTCTGAATCACACATCAGGAAACCCTACCTAAATAGCCCTTGCTATTTTGTCGTAACCTGTGTTATTAACAAAAAAAACTGTTTCCTTTTTGTCATCTTATTTAGGATTTACACATGAACTATTCTCACATATCAGTAACAGAATTTATATTTTCTTTGCTACATCTGGGTATTTCCCGAATTAACCTTCATTCTGTCACTAGCTATGGTTTCAGTCACACTTAGGAGACCAGGGCTAGAGAGAAAACATGAGAGCTAACATAAAAAAAGCCAAAGGACAGATCTTTTCTTGTTTTCATTTTACTTCCTTTAAGATACCAAGAACCATAGAAGACCAACCCTCCCTGAATCAGGCCCGAATTTTCCTTCAAGTATGATCAAAATCAGGCTGCTGCCATTAATTACTCCATATGAAAGTATGGTTAGAAATGGACAGCCTTTGATTTGGATTAAAATCAAGTTGCTTAAATATTTAGAAAGATTTAGAGAAAGAGATAAAATATGGCATTTTTTTTTACGTATGTGCAACCGAAATATGAGCAGAGGGCAGCCTGAGCTCCCTGGTCATCTGAAGAGTAATACATTTTGTTTGTTTGTGTTTTCTAGAAAAAATAAAAAAGAAACTATTGCATTATGTTAAATACCCCAAGGGCTTAGTATAAAACGTGACTGGAATGAGTATAAAGAAAAAACTTTCTGTCTCATTAGATGGTCTGAGTTTCAAAATCTGTTCTAAAAGTGTTGTAAAGTGTGTAGTGTTGTAGATTAATGCACTGAATACATTTCCACAGTGCTTGATGTGTTTCATAAAAGGTCCATTTCAGAAGTGTGCTGTATTATAGGTGAACAGTCGCAGTAAATAATCTTGTTACAGAAACCTAAGCAATTTTTACAAGGCGTATTTCTGGCTGACTGAACAATTTATTCTCCAGATGTCACATTGTATTTTTCCAATATAAAATGAAACAGCTTTTTTTTCCCTTCATTTTTCTTTTTCTTTCTTTCTTTTTTTTTTTTTCCTCTTTTTTTAAGGCAGACTCTTTTGTTCAGTGAGACTGGATCAAAGGTATTTCCTTAAAGAGAAAAGTCTATTTTTAAAACCTGTTGTGATATAATATTTACACTATATGTGCAATTTATGATTTGATTTAGAGATCAAGATGAAAGATTGCACCAAAGTGTGAACAGAGCTGAAGATAGCTATGTGCACTTCAAAAACAGGAATTAGATAGACTAGCTCTCAAACTGACCATGAATATTGATCTTGGAGGTAGCCAGCACCTCTCCTAGCTCTATATAGATTTAAAACCATGTCACATCAGACATTAATTGATAATAAAATTATATGCCACAATATACAGACTAGAAGATTACATGATGATGTGATATGAGAAGAACCGCCTACCCTGAAGGCAAGTTCAATTAAAAGCATTTTGACTAGGCAGCCTTTATCAGGGGAGAGATTTTCAGAAATAAGCTACATATTGCAAAAGAAGTTCTCATGCAGGAAAATTCACAGAATATCAGCAATCTACTCTTTCAATAGAAAAAATGGAGGAAGGAATACTATGTCCTGGTAAGCATCACACGTCTGTATTTTATTGTCCTGTGTCTTTGATTATACACGTGATTAATTGCTATTGAAGGATATTTTGCTAGACCTTTTAAAAGTACATCCCTCCTGACTCTTCATTTTCTTTTAAGACTACATTGCATTTCTCTTTCTGCCCATGGATCTAACTATGAACTAATACAGACCCTTATAAAACTGCCAAGCAATTGGATTCTAGAAGTTTGATCCCAGAAGTATACGTCTGCTTAGAAAAAGCTACACAAAACTCTTCACAAACCAATGGACATCAGGGTAATGGATTTCTAAAAGTTTCTTCTAGTAATCTGAATTTCACAGGAGATAAAGTGAAGTAAATTTACTCTGAATCAACTGTCATCTGTTTTCATATGTCAGTCCCTTTTTTGGGAATACCAGAGACAAATTTAAGTTCTGCCATATCCATATCACAATACGAGTATTACCTGATTTGTCTCAGATGTTTTTTCACAGCATTCTAGCTCTAGTGAACATATTTTTTCAAAGCCTGTCAATAGGCAGCAGTGCTAAAAGAGAAATGCCCAAAGGCATTCACAGGTTAATACTTCAGCAGACCACTGCTTGCTTCATGACTTCAGGTCAAACCAGTGTAAGAGCTGAGCTCTCTTGGAACAACATCTTTTGCACTGGTTTAATGTCCTTCTGTCCATGTGATTTTCAGTGAGTCCTTAGCAAAGCTCTTTACTCATATACACGTGGATATATAGATTGTGTGTAGCACTAGCATAGAAGCACAGCTTTCTATTCACATGAAAGTGCATGTAAAGTGGATACAACAATCCTTCCAAATCCAACTTCCTTCAGTTGTATACACCTGCGGCTAGCTGTTTAGCTGATACTTAGTGCCTTCCTCTTTGAAACAAGCAGGGATTTCTGCACCCACTATTTATTTTCCCACATGTTCTTTATAAGCATGCATATCCTGGATGGGTTACAATTTCAGTCATATATGTTAAAACTAATTCCAATTGTTCTTGAAGTTGACCGATATAAATTAAAACCCCAAATAAACAAATATATAAAGATATCAGAGAGTTCATTCTTGTTCTATATAATATGAGTATCTTACCTTAAACATGTAAAAGTCTAATACATTTATAATAAAATGAACAATGAAATACACAAAATGAGCAAATTATCTTGTTACTTTCAAGGTAGCATGATCTGTAATAATTTCACATAATTTCTCATCACACAATAGTCAAAAAGGTGAAAAGTATTGCAAAAGATGCGATCACAGAACTGATACCAAGCTGCTCTCATCTCAATCTCTCATATCCTCTACTGGAACAGCACTTAACTGTGCAGAAGGAATAATATAACCTGTTGCAAAACAACAAATAAAGCCTTGTCAGCAGCTACCAAATGGTGATTCTGAAGCTCTGAAGTGCTCTGTCAAGGATTCTTCTCTGAAATCATTGAGAAAGTTAATCTAGTAGTTTCAGGTACTCAATTCTTAGTCTGATTACAGACCAGGTGCTTAGCACTGTGAAAGAATAAGTCTATATTACTAGATTTTAAAAATTATTCTAATAATTGTAAAACAGGGATAGCTGGCTACTAGGATTTTTACAACTACCTACATCTACCATTCACTTGCTTAAATTCCTTTAAGGATCATTTCCCACTGAGCAGTTTGTTTAATGTAAGTCTTAACTCCCTAAGTTGGAGGGGCTTCAATTTCCATCTGGGATGAGCAACATCAACAGTGCAACAGGGCTTAGGAAATTGAGACAATCTGTGCAACAAGACGACAACAGTGACTTGAGGACCAGTGTTGACCACACTACTTGCTTCTGGCTAGCATAGGCAACGACCAATATACAATGATGATGGCTCACTAAGACTTCAGCTCCTCATTCCATTCTGATGTCCTGCATCAGGCTTTGGAATTCTGTTTGAGTCTACTCTTTTTAAAGGTTGAATCAGGATAATTGGTCCGGTCTGTCTCCTTGTCAGAGAGCTGGAAGGTCTCTCTCTGATCATCATCTTATTAAGGTGATAACCTGTCAAAAACATCAATGTCTTATGAGTGGCTCAGCTTGACAAACAGAGTCTTCTGGCCTGTTGTGTGGGTTGCATGAAAGTGCAAGGGAGATAAATGAGGAAATGATTTTGATCCTTTTCTATACAGGAGCAATTATTTTCATAATCAGATATTTGTAAGAACCATTTTGAATCCTTTCCTCTCTAGGTTAGAAATAACTAAAGGACTGTTTTAACTTCCCATATAAGACCAAGTGGATTTCAACAATCTTTTCTCACCTCAGACAGACCAAATTGAGGTACAAAGGAAGTAGAGGTTCTACACCATTTCTGGTTCTGTTTTTGCTATGAGGAACATCAACTCCAGTTGTGTGCCTGTATGTTCCCTGCTACTCGTTCATTCTCTAACTACGTGGCATCTCAGATTCAGTTACTTCAGTCAGATTCCTCTACTTTGAGGAGGAGTCCTATGCTAAAAACACCACAGCTGTTGGAAGAGAAAATCATGGGGACCTGCCACACAGCACAGATGGAGGACCTGGACTCTGTGTCCTGAAATGAGGTAGAGCTTTGAAAATCATGAAAGGTGATGGGAAGCCTAGGAGTTGCACAGCAATGGACCAAACACCAAAATAATTCTCCAGAAGCAGAAGGAGAAAAAAAACCTACCAATTAGATATGAAAATAGACATTCTCTTCCTTAAAATAGGCACTCTGGGTTGTCATTGTACCCCTTCCCTTATTAATTGCTTTGCAAATGGTATGGAAATGAGACAGAAAGGCCAAGCCACAGCCATAAGGCATACTGCCCACTAGCAGACAGTGGAGAGGGCCAAAGAGCAGCATAGCACAGCTGACGTATCCAGGGCCCAGTAAAGCAGTCTCACCCCTTAGAAACACAACAATAAGGAAAAATAACACTTTGTTTTCAAGTTTGCAAGCATAAAAATTAAACCAAGGCTCCTTCTGTGCTGCATCAGAAGCCCTACAAACAGTTGGACCACAAGAAACTCATCCTACCCAGTGCCGCATGCCACAGGAAGGAGGGTACCAGTGGCAGTGAGAAAAGGACAGTGGGAGACTGGGAGCCTCAGGATCCAATTAACACAGATTGTTAAAGCTTTAAATTAATTAGCATCATCTTTCCTTAAAAATCTACACAGAGCAATTACTGAAGCAAGAATCTATGAGATAATAATGGCAAAGGTATTGAAACACACCTATTATGAATTAAAAGTAGGGGCTATTTCTACAAGGATTCTTATGATAACTGTGAGTTTCTAAAGGAATAGAAAACTTCACAAGCAGGCAAATTGGAAGGGAGCCCTTTCACAAAAATACCTTTAATTGGCCATCATTTCCCCTGCTTTTGTTTTCGCTGACTAAAGATATTTGTCCCTGTTAACTCTGCCTCGCACACAGTCCAGTCCTCCTTGTCCCTGCTCCTACAATAAAGGGATAACACTGCGCTCATCAGCTATCCTATTACCATAGAAATGATATCAACGTCACAAATTCAGCAGTCTGATTCCTCGACAGGGTTGATTAGGAACAGATGATGAGCTGGAAAAGAGCTGAACCCTTGATTAAACACAAATAGCTCTTATATCGAACAAATATGTGAAGAAAATATGTTTAAGATCATGTAAAGAACGAGTGCCTTCATGTTTTAGATGAGAAATATTTTCTACATTTCATTGATTTTTAGAATTGCTGGAATTTGTTGTCAAAGTTGCCTATTTTTAAATCCCACAAATATATCTAATAGCTGACCATATGTGGTCCAGAATATGCTGAAAAATTCCTGTGGACACAATTTGGAAAATACTAGTTTCACCTTCCATTTCTTTCACAATAAATGAAAGTAGATGTACTTGAATTCAAAGCACAAGGGCCTCTCTGGTAAGTTCTGACCAAGCTCTTAAGGAGGCCACTTCCAAAAAAGGTCCTCTCTGCCCCTTGCCCAGCTTCTCCGGAAACATCAGACCACCCTTCCCTACTCCCAGCATGGCCTTGCCTCTGTAGGGAAACGATCATCTTTAACACCCTCAATACCTTAATTAAGGAGACAAACTTTACTTCACTGTCTTCTGACTCAATACATTTATTGACTCATCCTGCCATTAAGGATGGAAAAACCTATTTGTCTCATTTCAGCCACTCAGGAACAGCACCATCCCAGAAGGAGAAATGCAGTATATATAAAAATTTTAAATTGTCCCAGTACAGCTCAGGGGTAGTTCTTTTGTTTCAATTCCTTGCTCCAAGCACCACTGGTAAATGCTTAGTTCATACTTAACTGGAGACTCGACAACTCTGGTTTCCACAAACCCGGTTTCTTTTACAGGGACGAGGGTGCAGTAGGGTCTGTGTGCCCAGCTCCCAACCATCTCTATTCCCAGGCCTGCTGCAGGGTTTCTTCTACTTCAGACTATTTAGTCAATGCCATTAATCAAAATCCTATAGCAGAAAATGCATGCATAAGTCCTACACATTTATTGCCATGGCAACAATTCAGGCTCTTGTTCATATGTCAAGCTACATCAGTGGAGATAAATTCTATTGTTTTCACACTGACAGTTCTCTCTGTGTTGGACTTAATCCATGGAAAAATATAGCTTTGCCTCTTATTAAAATAAAACACAGACCACCCAACTCTCTGAATTCTCATTCTTTATCAAGTATCAACTGAGCAATCTGAACAATCATAAAATTATAGTTTAATATTTAGGGTTATAATAGTAATTAAACTGCAAAAAAAAAAAAAGGGTCCTGTCTTCATGATATTGTTCTAATGTGTGGAATTGGTTGGGAATGTAACTCTTCATGAAAAGATGAGCTCGTTGCTGTGAAGCCAAATAGCTATGATACCAGAGCACAGCATTCTTGAAATAGATTGCAATATTTTAAAATAAATGCCTTTAAGCTTTGAGTGAAGTTGATGTAATTCATTTTCCCACTTAGCTGTAGATCCTGTATTTTTCATAACATAAAAACTAATGATTAATGCATAGAATATCTTATCCAGAGAGAGATTTTATATTTCATTTAGCCCATGAGAAAATACAGCTCTTATATGGGTCATTCACAAATGTGAATGAAAGATAAGCGTCATTCTTCATGCATAAGCCTCTCTATATTTATTTGTGTATACTGTATTATGAATAAGTCTTAATGCCTGACATAATTTTACATGATTTTACTGTTCGCTAAACCCCGGTTCTGATTCCTTGCCTTTCTGCAGATGCACATAATATCTCACATTATCAGAGACCAGCGAGAAAACAGCCTCTCGTTAATAAAATACTGTTAATGCTCCGGAGTCCATTATTTCACGCGCACGACGCCTCCTCGAAAGGCGCAAGCCTCCTCGCACCGCTACAGACACGTCCTTCCCAATCTGACCCCCTTCTCACTTCCTCATGCAGATTTAAGTCCCTGCTTTTGCAGCATGCTTCATATTGACAAAGCCTATTACCATGATATACTATACCGGAGTTCATTTCAACTAATATCCAGGGCTACATCTGTTACTGTCAGCACCTAATCTAAGTTCCCGTGTCAGGGAGGATGAAGACAACCATTATATTTACTTATTGTCACGCGGTGTTATGCTGGTATCAAGAACTGATTCATATACACACAGTGTGTGACTTGCATCAAATACATATTTTTTTTTTTTTTAAAACAGGGGGCTTTGTGCAATTTGTAAATATCCTGTGAACTTCATTCATATTAATGAAGCAGCGTTTGCACTTTGCTGGCATTTTTATGCAAATTGCAGTAACCCTTTGTGCTCCGTGCCTCCCTACATGACACAGGCCACGTCCTCTAAAAGCAGGACTGTGATTTCCCAAGATGAGCATAAAAATACATAAATACATAAAATGCATTTTCAGGTCACCTAAAGGAGATAACCTAGGATTTAGAGGAGGATTGGAATAAATTTTCCAATATTTTTAATCTTGACATGCTTTAAGAAAAAGACTAACAAAGTATTTGTCAGCGTCCATGCAACTGAGAGCAAAATATCTCTTCTAGAAGCCAAGAAAGTGTTTCTAATTTTTTCTCTTGCCCCAGTGAAAAGCACAATGTTTCTTTTTGCCTCTAAATCTAAATATAGGGGCATTGTGATAAAACAAATACCTTGTTAAAATAATAATAACTAGAGCAAAGCAAAAACAGCTTTTTTCCACACACACAAATTACACATTAAAATAAAATTTTCGTTCCCAGTTTAGTACTGCCCTCTGGTGATGCAGATCTTGGCTAGGTAGGCAGCCCACTTTTGCACTGTGTATCAGGCCCAGGTCTGGACTGGAGTTATGGAGAAATCTGGGCACTTCCAGCAGAACCAGGGACTGACAACATTCGAGCGCTTTCTGCTCCAGGAGTCCCCAGACACATGCCCACGGGGGGCTGGCAACTGCGGCCACGCTCTGCCTTTGAAGGACTTGGGTATCTCCTATCATACAAGTGTTTTAGGCCATAAATCTGTCAGGGGTGATTGCACGAGGGTTGCAGAGAGTCATCCAAGTCCCAGAAGGCCGGGATTTATGAAGCCTCCTCGCAGCAGATGGCTTCCTGACGAGCTCGCTGCTGCTCATGCATCTCATTAGGAGGCACCCAACTACCAGACCATCGTCTGGCAGATCAGGGTTTCCCAGTCACTTAAAACCTATTGAGGCCTGGACCTTTTGAAAAGAATTCTTGCTCCAGGATGCTCAAGACACAAGAGGTTTTAAATATTGATTTATTATTATTGAAGTACTTAAATCTCCTGTCCTAACCCTTTCAATGTAACAAAAAAATTGGACCATTATTCTCCTCATGTAACCAGTGAGCAATGCTCCATTTAGGCATAGCTGTTGTGTCACGTGAATTAGAAGTGGATTGGAAAAGATCTGCCACATGATCATTAGATGTATTAAACTCCCATTCAAAGTGCATCTAGGGATGTTGTCAGGTTTCTTGGAAAAATCTGACTTTTTGCAAGTGTGGCTCCTTCTGCCTGTTGCTGAAGATTCACCAACGAGAAGGTGGAGGCACACTGGGCATAACATTGCAGCAAGAACTGGCAAACAAAAGGTTCTTGATGAGCTGTCATTTTAAATATAGGAAGATTCCATAATAGTCTTTTGTTCGTTTGTTTTTTAAACAGTCAAAACAATTTGTATATTTCACATCAGGGTCAAAGCTGTAACTAGAAGGAGAATAATATGAATATGAATAATGTGAACCTGATCTGTCTCCTTAAATGATAAACCAAAACAAGAATGAAGTTTCTTTCCAAGTTCATTGCACAATATTTCACATTATTAATCAGAATTATGTCACAGGATTATTGCTCTGCTTAATAATGTGTTTAATGTAAATTTAATGTAAAAGATCCATGATAAAGGCAGTCAAAGCTCTATTAAAATGCTTTGCAAAGTTCAGGCAATGCATTAGTAGCTTTAGGCTAATAGCCTAACATTAATTTGGATCCTAATCTATTATTTTGCATAATATTTAATGTGTTTTTGTAATTAGATTTCCTTTTTTTAAACAAAGCAAAAAAAACATCCAGGTCAGAGTGCATGGGTGTCATTAACTACAGCCACGTTTCTGGGACATGTGTAATCACAACTTCTGCAAGGAAATATTTTAGATTATGCTCTAGTCAACAACCTGTGTCTCATCCTGTAAAAGAAAAAAATACATGACAATTCCAAGTGATAAATACCTGCAGCTGTTCACACATACTGCTCCAATTTAAAAGGTTCCCACCCTCATAGATGGTCCAGAATAATAATTCCCATAACCATTCCTAACTCCAGTTCAATCAAAATGAGTTAAACTAATACATCTCTGATAAATTTAGTTAACTCCAAATGAAGTTAGAGAAAAAATTGAGGATTAATTGCTCTAGGAGCAGTGACAAGAGGGCAACCTCCAGGAAAGAGGGCACAAGCTGGAAGAGCACAAGGGACCACAGCACAACCATGGTAAGAGATGCATCCCCTTGCTTCAACTTGTGTAAATTCATCACTCAAATAACATGAATCTTAAAAGAGTGATCCAAGATACTGAAGTATTAACTCAGACTATTTATTTTGTTCTTCAATATGATAAATTACTGTAAGATTAAAAAACTTATAAGGTAAAATTACTCAAATTAAGATAGAAAACTACAAGTTCTCTAAACATCCAGGGTTGTGCGTCAAGCTGTTTTTCTTGTGATATTACCATCAGGAATATAATCATATTCTTAGATGCTAAAGTCACCAATTCCATAAGAGAACCCAAGGAGAACTTCTGAGAAAAAAAAACTAGTTAAGTATTTTCTGAATTTAATATTAAAAAAAAAAATCAAAAAACAGTAGATGTTCAGGAGCACCACTTTTCGTTTCTTCATTTTAAACTACTGAATATTTAAGGTTGCTTTATTTCCCTCTGTCTCCTTAGGAATCTACATGCTTTTTGCCTCGAGGAATGAACTTGACATCTGAAAATATGTATAATATTATGCTGAAATTTTGAACATAACCGAAGAGAATATCATCACTGTTATTCCATTACAAATAACAACATGATGGTACAGGATTTTGTGCTATAGAATTGAGCTCTAGGATATCCTAAAAATATACTCCAAGGGATGATACATTTAAGAAAGGCTTATTTTTATCTTCTATTAACATTTAAAACATATAATTCATGTCAAAACTAGCCAATTGGGCCAAAAAGCCTCCAGAAGCATCTTTGGGATGGGACAGTTACCTTGAAAATCTTGTCTTCAAGGTTCTTCACAGACCTACCTAGTCTCATCCCTCGTCCACTCTTCCAGAACCCCCGTGATCTTGCTGGTTGCAGCAGTAGGCAGGGATTTCCCATTACACTCATGCTGTACTCCATACAACCGCAGCACTCTTGCTGCACTGGGAATCATCTGAAGTACCTATAACTGCTGGCAGTATTTCACCCATTACAAATACGTTAAATATCCCTTTTAGAGAGCTTAAAGGTTTTCTAATGTCATTTATCACTTAGAATTAAAACTGCACAACATTCTAAGTGCTCTGTATTGTACCTATTTAACCACATAACAAATCTGTTGGAAGAAAACCTTAATCACCCAGCAAATGATCTTTAAAATAAATACATACATAAAATCTAAATCTGAACAATGCCCAAAAAGCTGAAAGGAAAAAAAAATATTCCAGAGCTAACCATGCAGTTTTTATAGGACAGAGTTAGCATGGGTATAATGCAGCTAAGTCAAGCAAGATGATTGATTTATTATATTGGAGTCCATTAAAAGTATTCCATTACAGTTTTAAAAACCATATAGTCATTAAATATCTTTGAAAACACACATTCTTTTCCATCATTATAAGATACTCTTGACAGAACATCATTTTTAATGGCACCATTATAAACAGGATTCATAATGGCTGTTTAGTGTGTAAGAATTGGAAGTCAGTAATATACAGACTTGTATTCAACATAATCAGATAACCAAAAGCACTGAAGAAAAGATGAGTGCACAATTAATACATGAATAATTATTTTGTGTAAAATGAAACGCATTTTAAAGTGTGTCAAATAGGCATTAAAAGGGAAAAATGAAGCTGGAATAGATTTGATGTACATTACTTAAGTACAACATGAACAAGTCGTGCTGATATATGATCTAAATAGGAAAGGAAAGATTATGCCTAAGGCTAATTGAAGTGATAATGCTGCTTTCTAATTGCAACAAACTGTTATAGGCTGAAAACAGATCTCAGATTGAATCCATGTGCTTCAAAACACAGCTTCAACCCAACCATTGCTGCTGTTTACAGTCTTTTCTGATAAAAGGGTGTGTGGAGAATGATTTTTCACGACTTTTGTCCCTTCAGCTGCCTTGAGGTAATAGGTCTTCAACTGTCAGCTTCATATTAAAAAACAAACAAACAAAAACCTAAATGGTCTCAGGAACATTGAAGCTTACCTTTAGGTAAGGTTTAGCTTAAGGAGCCAAACACTTAAATACAAAACAAATCGTCTATCAGATATCTAATAGGCAAGAGAGATTTTTAAGAAAGAAGAAAACAAGAACATCCTTATTGCAGCACAGCCCTCACTAAGAGCAGTCACAAGAGAACACAGGTCTCCAACTCCCTCCCATAGAAATAGGCAGCACCAGCCAGGTCAGCATATTCACTCCATCTACCTTAACTCAGCAAGACCTGGCAATTTAGAAAAAAGTTAAAAAATTTAAATGGAAAACAGAATTCTGGAATTAAAGTCTCCACTGATCTCCACTGCAACATCCACATTAACATAAAGTCAGTAGGATATATGTCCACATTCCTGCTGATACACGAAGGCATATATTGGCATCCTGGAATATCCTAGCTTGCCATACAACTTGTCATAATTTTAAAAATGCCTGTATAGGTCTGCTGCACCTTCAGTATAAATGCTTGGCTCTAAAGTCTTCAGGAAAAGGTCCCCTCTAAACTGTGCTCGCATGAGACCTTGCGTAACGGTGTGACAGTGTAATCGGTCTGTAGGTGAGAGTGAGAGCTCTACAGAAAAAAAGAAGAAAAAAACAAAAAAAACAACTCAGCAAGACAGAAGGGTCCCCATTAACTGCATCAATGCTCAAAAGGGAAAAGAAAAAGATATTTAATGTTGCTGGTCTCCTCTTGTTCTGGACAGCAGCTACTTCATAATCCACTGCAAAATAGAGCAGCCTTAATGTGATTGCCCCAGTGGGGCTATTGCAGAAGTCACTATGCACCTACGTATGCACGTGCATGTTTGTATGTGCTCACTTACACGTGCAGATAACACTGTTTCCATCCAGCCTTTAAGTGCTTGGTAGGAAGGGGAAACAGTCATTAAAACAGGTCTACACAATCCTCATGTCCTTCACTAGGTCATTTTTGCCACATAAAAGAAGGTGCCGGTGGACAATAAGCCAGTCAGATCAACAAAACTGTTACATGCCTCTGCATTTGGAGATACTTGGCCTGTTACCATACGGAGGCAATCTATTTTACTTTACATTTACCTATAGGTATTATTAGCTGCAAATATTGCTATGTCTTATACAACACAAAATAATTAGCATGTTGTAAACAGACACACCTCTTAACAGAGCAGCACCTGGATTGGTACTGCTTGTATTGTCAGTTTTCCTAAAATAGAGGAGATCTGAGTGCTCAGGCTACATAATCACAGTTCTTAAATTGAGGTATGTGAGCAGCATTTGACCAAAATCACTAAGACTGGCACTAACGCCCTGCCCCTTGTCTGCTATTAGAAAACTACTTTTCTATGTAATTAGAAAATATCTTTTTCCTTCCACTTTTTCCCTAATGGGATAATTATGTAAAAAGAAAAAAACGCAAACATGTCAAACTTGAGATTAATAATGTTGGGAGTAGGTACCTGAAGAGAAGTTCTGATGCAGAAGATCTTACAAGACCCTGGTCAGCCCTAGCTCCCTAAGCTCTGCTTGCTCTTTACATCTACCTCCCCCAGCAGCTTCTCCCCATTCCCATGTAAATCTGGAGCCTAAACTTGTCCTCTTGCACGTGCGGATATCTCCATACACTCACTTGTGTTACAGCTTTGCACTGTTCCTGAAGATCTTGTACAAATGAAGAAGCACTTTGCTATCTGAATAACGTAATTCAATACAGAAAAAAACTACTTGGGTAGCTCAGCTGCTGCAAGTATCCCTGGAATGCCGCTGCAAGAGCCAATGGATATCAACATACACTCTTGCACAGGTCAGGGTATATGTGGAACCTGTAACCTTCACATATTAAAAATTATGGGGGTTTGAAAGTAGTTTGAGAACTTGGCTCACTTGCCACCACGAGCTTGTTCTGAGCCAGGTCTGCATGAACAAAGCTCTAAACATTTCAAACGCCATCTGAAGTACAGCGAGGAATCAGGTCACGGGGAGCACTAATTTAACAGCCCTCAGAAGTATAAATATTGTGACAATTATCTCTGAATGTCTCAGATCCCTAGCTGGAAAATGGAGATATTACCACTCAGCTGTTGTGAAGAAAAAAGTAATTATATAAGTTTTCATATTATAGTGATAATTTCTACAGAAAAGCCAATCAGAACTATAATTGTCAGATTTATACCAGAAATATAATTTGCTTTATAATTATAAATTGTTAGGCCAGAATGAAATAAGGCATAAAAAGCATAACTAAAGACCGCACTATAACATTTATGCACATCCTTAATTTGAATATTCTGTAGTTTTTTTATGCTTGACTTTTTAACATTAATACTGTTTGAGTATATACCTGTGTTGTGTGTAATATATAATAGAATGACCTTCAACTGTAGTGTCCTTGTAGTAGAACAGTAGCATTTACTATAGATTTTATTATAAATGCCTTAATGAAATTCTAATCAATAATACTTCAGAGAATGGTAAAGGAATTGAATACATTCATAGGTAAAAGGAGATGTTATTATCTCAGTTCAGTAACTATGAAATAGAAAGATGAAAAAAGCCTGTTTTTCATATTAAAACCGAGCACAGCTGTACAGTTATATAATAAAGTATTGCTTGTATCCATGGCAATGGGGAGTAATTGATGCACCACAGTTATTTTTATAAACCCAAACAAAAATTCAACTGGAAATTTCTTTTCCAGTTTTTTGGCATTGTATGTTTTTTATCTGCACACAATGTACAAATTTATAGTCTGAATACATTCACTGATCTGACATGTTGAATAAAACATGCTCTTTTTTTGCTGCATATTAAAGAAGATGGGGAACCCATATCCAACAACCAAGTCTTTCATGAAAGATTTTATGAAAAATACTTCATGGAGCAAGATATGGTATCACATAAATACAGACTGCTTTGACTTTGGGAAATATACATGCCGGGCATTTTATTTTTATGAGTAAATGTTTTTTAAATGTTACAGTATTAAGTTTAGGATAAGTGAAAGTAAATTAACAACCATAATGTGAAGAAAAATTAATGGAAAATACTGTTGTATTCTGGGTTTTCTGTGATACTGCCTTTAGTTTTAATTTAGTCCTACTTGAGTAAAATTATGTCATAGTCCATAATGATTTAAAGATAGATTCATACTTTCCAACAGCTCCATTTACTTCTTGAATTGATACCAGGAAAGGATGTTGCTAATAGCCTTTTTAAAAACTAAATTTTCACCTATAAGTAAAAAAAGCATTTTTTTTTGCTAATTATTCTATTAATGACAACCTTAACTAATAACAAAAGAGAAATAAATAAATCCACTTTACTCTTTTTTCCAAAAATAGGTCCATCTACTCATACAGGGTTTGCATTGCAATCAAATATTTTCTTTACTTCTAAATAACTACAAAGATAATGGTGCTTTGCTACAAAGACAAATAGTCTGTGAAATGCAAACATCTTCAACTTCTGCCTTGCACATTTACTTGCAGCACAATTTTCCAACAGCAGCCAGATGACCTTAGTGGTAATAGAGCTTGTGGTCAACTTAATTTCATTTCCCATTCCTTAACTTTTTCTAATTGCTTCATATTCAAGATGATGCATGTTATTTGGTTTCTGTTTTTCCCTAAACTATCTTCACATGAGAATTAAGTAAAGAATATCTCCATGGCAAAAGACAGGTAAGATACCATGGTTTTTTTTTTGTTGTTTTGCTGGTTAAAACATCACACATACCATAACAAAATATTTCCCAAATATGGATTTAAATATGGAATATTTAAATACACATTTGATACTGTATTTCCTTACTTCAGGTAGCAGAGCATCATCTCCTTTTCTCTCTTTCCCATTCACCACGATCCACGTGAACCTTTTGTTTATCAGATACATGGCCACAAGTCATTTATTTATTCACAGATTAAAAATGGGTAGTCTCTTGGCAATGACAACTGCTACTGTTGAACAGAGATCCCGCTGCTTTGGAAACTCTGGATCACCATTTGCCTGAGCAATAATCCCATTACAACATTTTTAATGAGACTAGCCAGAATACCTTTAAAATCCGGAGTGGGTGAGGATAGGGGTGAGGATGTACACAAGGTTCACATGCCCACAGATATACTTGCTTTGCTCCATCCTGGAATTTACAGTTTATTTTGCAAATCACTTGACCTAAGTCCTTAATATAGGACAGCATCAGGTCCTACTGACTCACTACCTGCGGTGCATGTGTATAAAGACATGCTTTTACACAGTGTAAATCAATTTTAGTTTCTACTTCCCTTCATGATTCAAAAATTACAGCCACTTTCAATGTAACTCATCTTTTGATTAACTGGTGACTACTCTTTATTGTGTTTAGATTTAACAAAGGCAAATAAAACACGGTTCTCCTCCCTGGTTTTCCTTTTGAGATATTTCCCCTCCCCTCCACTAGTCTATCACAATGCCTTTTTGTCTAGGGATACTGAACAGGGGATTGAAATGTGTTAACAAAAGGAAGGTTATGGACTGTGAGTCAGCAAGAACAAAAGAACCAAACACATAATGTAAAAGCTAATAATATTTAGATAGGAAGCCCAGAATTTAGCATTTTCATTATATTTTTCAGTTAGCATGAAAGTTTAATCTTCCACTAATCACTTAAAATGTAAAATAAACAGAGCTCTCAGCATATCATAGTCTATCCTCAGATCCCCAGGAGAGGGAAAGCCACAAAAGAAACCTAACAACATGATGCTATATATTCTGAGATATTGCCATTCAATCTGATTTGCCACATGCCCATACATTTTAATGCTGACTTCATTATGAAATCTCTTCTTGATTAATCATTGGTGAACAATGACTAAATTGCACGCCGGGATCAGCTTGAACTGGGGCTTTGTTAGCAGCAACATTCATCTGCAGAGCCCACCAGATGGGCTGAGGAGAGGTCAGGATGCAACTGCCACCGCCACAATGGACAGAGCTCATAAACCAGGGGCAAAAATAGTTGAACTGAGACTACAGCAGTTTCACAGGGCATGCTGTGGCGCTGTTTTGTTTTGACTCAGGTTAAAGAAATGCGTTATAAAAATATGTAAAATACTTCTATAGCTACCACAGGCCACAAAAAGGGTAAAAAGCATAAAAAGCTATTGAAACATCTGAAATAAGTATAGAAAAGCTTTGATAAACACTCCTATACATTAAAACTATTAGCACAGATAGATTTTTTTAATATACAGTACTGCTTCATATCCAAACAATATCACAATCTGATCAATTCCCAGGTCCTGTACAACTTAGAACATAACTTCCCTCAGGCTTTCCAGTTCCTTCTTCCCAGTATGCATTAGCTTATCACTTTTATATTAAAGATTTGCCTTTATAGCCTCTAACAGAGGCTTTTTTTTGATCACTACTTACATAATCCTCATTGCTATGAAACAAAGGCTATACTTTTTTTTTTTTTCAATTTTAAAAATAGGTAACTATCTTTAAACACGCACAACTAAGGGACACTTACAAAATGAAGAATTCTACCAAGGTGCTAAAACAGAAAATCCTCTTCAAACCTTCCATGATTGCCATTTTGCCATCACAAGTGCCTTACCTGCTACCCTGCAACATGGCCAGGGCACCTACAATTTTCACAGTCATTCCTTTGTTTTAATCCTATTTCACAGTTTAGTTGGTCAGGCCACTCTGGGAGAACTTTTAAGAGGCCTTTTGGACTCTTAATATGTCAGGAGAACTCCAAAATCAAGAATATTTCTTCCCATGCCCAGTTCAGCACAGCATAGGGCTCATTCAACCAGTGGAGTAAAGAGGAAGGGAAAAAACCACTCTCAGATGCATCGAAGTGGTCACAAAGTGTCTTCAGGCTTCCTTCAGCTCCCAAGCAGGCAGAAACCATCCATAGATGGTTGCTCAGTCATGTTGTTATCCCATTTTTGCAATAAGTATCTACAATTACCATGCTTCTCCACGCTAAAAATACTACTGCCACAGAGTCTCTGCATTTCCGTTGAACTTATATGCCCCCAAGTATCTGATCAATACTGCTTATTTATTGATACTGATCTCATGTCACTGAGTGCAGTTAAAACTGTTTGTCTCATATTGGCAATTTTTTTTTTTTAACACTATGAAAATTTGCTTTAGTCTGCTATTTTTTACTACATTGGGCATATTTCATCATTAATAACATTTTTTAGAAGAGTCATTCTGGTGACTCAAGGAAATGTCACATAACAAAATATTTGACCAAAAGAAGGAAAAGATTACCAAAAAACTAATTGGAGAGCTCTGAAAGACCATCACCCTCTTCTCCTACCACTGTAAGCGTGAGCAACACTTCTCCTAAACTCCTCTTTCTTCTGCAGCTGCCTTTCTTCACATCAAACCCTGTTTCATAGAATCAATACAAAGACTAGCAGGTAGATCAGACAACTAGATCACGGCCAGTATAGAACCTGAAAAATACCATAAATACATCCATCTAATATTTTGCAATTTAACTCAGTATATATATATTTCTAATACAAATATTTATGGTTATTTAAACTAATGCGTAAAAGAAAGGTTGCATTTTTCCTCTCCTGTTTACTCAGTTGTCTTTAAATTAAGAGCAGCAGGTGCTATAACAAGTTGGCTTTTGTTTTCAATAGGGTTACTGTCCTTTTGTTAGAGTCACAGTCCTCAGACTGGAACAATCAAAAACTTATAAGGGAAGTCATATTTATATGAACTCTATGTCCAAGTGCCATTTGAATTTTGTATATGAGAATTTTCAATAATTTATATAAAACCAGCAAGTGACTTACAAGTCCTATTTCATATTAGTAAAGTAGGACAATGGGTGTGGCAGGTTATTATCACACAGAATGCTGAGAAAAAGTTTATAGAGACACTGTACTCAAGCACTGATCATAAAATAGCCTCCCTGCACCTGTGCTTGACATGACAATATTCTTGTGGTAACACTGCTAGCTAAATAAACCAGCTTCAACTACTGCTCATGCAAAGAAATCACATTTATATACATGCAAACAAATATATATGCTATATACATATATGCATGCACAAACACATTTAAATAGACATAATAGATACGTGCAAAAATACACTTGATTTGCTTTAGGAAAATATCCTTGTTAGATAAAAGTCATACCTATCTTAATAAAATCAGGATATCATGGAGCACACACCAAGATATTTCACGATTTAGTCAAATTTAGTCAAATATATTACAAATGATTCGGTGGGTTTGGATTGCCTGCTGCTTTCTAGAGAGGCTGCTCCTGCATGCTGTAGGCTACAGCATTACCAGTGAATTACAAACTTCAAATAGCCAAGTACCTCACCTTCTTCCACACAAGTTTCTGCCTTTGAAACCTGATGTACTGCCCAGTTCCCTGGACTACAACATTTCCCAGTGCACCACTGCATTTTTCAGTCTCATAAAAGCTCCCTTGCATTTGAAAGTTTTCTAACACATCACAGCTGGGAATTCTTCCAGGAATTCCCCTTCCTGCTGACCTGCTCCCTCTGTCTGCTACCAGGGGAATGGCACTGCTTTGCAAAACCCCTCTTTTCACACATGTGAGACCAAAAATTTGATTGAGCCAACTACAAACCAAGCAGCAGGAACATCCTCTGGAAAAAGGGGGAGTAGTTTCCTGTGTTAGAGTGCAATTATTGAATAAGTACTGTTTAGTCAACTAAAATACTAAAGAAAATTTTTAATGATTGATATTTGTCTGGATTTGATTCAACACCCATTAAGTCTCATAGAAGATTATCTTCAGATTACCCAGGCTTTGGGTGATCCTTTCAATATTATGCAATATTGTTTTTTCAAAATTATTTCAGACTCTCTCAGCATTTCTAACTAGAAACAAGATCTCCTGATACTACAACTAATGAAAAAACCCTTTTACATTAAAAAGATTTGGTTTTAGTATGATCTTAGGGGCAGGCATCTACTTGAGTTCTCAAATAC
Source organism: Crypturellus undulatus (assembly GCA_013389825.1). Taxonomy (NCBI): domain Eukaryota; kingdom Metazoa; phylum Chordata; class Aves; order Tinamiformes; family Tinamidae; genus Crypturellus; species Crypturellus undulatus. The sequence goes on along the minus strand of VWPW01011279.1, from coordinate 225,931 downwards.
AAGTATATATGTGATTCATATCTACCATTAGTAACAGTAATGTAGCCTCTTACCAAAACTATGGGCCTGCCCTTAGGTGGAAAGGATGGCCCACATATATACATCATTTTGAAGACACCACAATGGATAACACAGAGAGACTGGTTTCACACCGCCCAGTGCCATTACATTCCTCTCACAGCTTCATCTAGAAAACAGCAAACTTCACCCTTGGAGAGACTCATAAATAGTTAAGTACCCTCTATCAGCAGAGGATAAAAAGGAAAAATAACCAATAAAAATACATAATGAACAACTGCTGAACAAACAGAGCTGTAGCACTCAAACACAGCCAAGTTATTGCCTAGGCTATTACAAGGATTTTACAGTAATATAATTTGATTTTCTAGCTTCATGGCAATTAAATCAAAGGTGTTTTACTTCTTCAAATGTGTATCATTGCTTTAAAATAAATTCTATTATCAAGCCCAGGGTGCGAAGGAACAACAGGAAAAAGTTGTTCAAGGTCACAGATAATCAAGTTTAATAGCATATTTGCCATTTTAACCATCCTCCTTCAAATCCTGGAAGCCAGTAGAAGATATATTCTGCTGCTACCCAGAGAATACAGTACAGTACAGCCTTCTTTTGTCACTAAATAGGGAAAGCTCAACTTCTTGATTCTGGATGCAAACTGGAATTTGCACAGTTCAGGTTAAATTGACTTTGGCTTCATCTCACCACATCTGAAATCGTACTGCAGTTCTCCAGTGCTTTTAGGACATAATTAGATAAATTCATAGATTAAGCTGCTCCTGGCAGTACTTGCTCTTCTGTGAATAGTGAACCAATTCCACAGCACATTGAAATACAAACTGTAGTTGTAATATCAAGTTGGCAAAGCCTCTTCGCTGTCAATTGTTGTGTGCCATATGGACCCACTTAAGCCTCTTCCTCTTTTGGCTCCTCAGGAGAAGGCACCATTGTGGCCAGTCATGAGGTCAGTTTGGAAACCAAACGGCCCAGGTGCAGAAACTTCAGCAGGGACAGCTGGATGCACGACTGTTTTTGGGGCTAGATTTATCTCTGCCCATATTTAGACATGGGAGTTGCCTTCTTGCATAATGCTGCCATTTTCCACCACATAGAACCCAGTGAGTCTGTCCTAATTCGCACTGTATTCACAAGATAAACTCAGTATATTACCATTCCTTCTAGCCTGTTCTATTCTTTTGCTTCAAATAGGAATTCTTTCTTAGACTTTTTCTTCTAGTGGAAAACACATTCAAGGTTAAAGTTCTCACAAACACAAGTAGACTCAAGCATGAAGGATAATGCCTTTTTTGAAAGTTGCATGCTCTCCACCGAAAGAAAGTAGAGATATTCAGAGGAAAAAATAGAAAAGTGTAATTATAGTGATACTGATGTTGCTACAGCCTCAGACTTGGTATAAAACACAAATACTTTGTGCTTTAATACACAGTTCTTAAAAATATTCGATAAATGCATGGGAATCAAGCTTACTTTATGCTCAGCATTACCACAGTTAAATATCTAAGAGATATTTGAATTATACTTATATTTCAATTCATAATCCTCTCTGAAGCCCAAATAGCTGTACTGTTCTCTTGTTTCTCACCTCAGAAAATACTCAATAAGAAATATCAGACACTGTTATTGTCTGGCTATAGTACTTTTCAAGTGCAAACAAAATAGATCTCAAAATACTCTTGAATCTCACATATTAATATTATTCCGCTTGTACAGCACTACCATTTTGTCATTCTTCAAATGACATATCTACTATAACCTTCAGTTTGGACAAAGCTCATGTGAAGACACCTGGGCAAATTCTCTATGAAGAGCTTGATTCACTGCTGCATCATTCAACTTGTACAGTGCTCTGGCAGCATGTAATGTAAAGAATCATCCAGACAAAGGATCAAGGTCACAATATTTGACAAAGGCTTTCTAAAACTTTTTTTTTTTTTTTTTTGAAAAACTCTCTCAAAAATGAAACAAATATGAAACATCCACACGTATCTATATAAAACTTCTAGGTATACTGCCTTATGTCAGAAATTTTCCATTTTCTTTCCATAATATATGCTATACTTCTGGTTTCATATTATACTTTGTTACAGATTCCTTAGTTCCAAAAGGGATTAAACAAGTCCTTTCTTTAATTAGATCCAGGGGAAAAGTGCATCTCTAACAGAATTCATCTCTGCCTCACTTTCCCCCTTTATCTTTTGTGTCATTTTGTTACACAAAACAATTATGTCACATAGGTTATTTTTCCTGAGGTAACATATGTCTACAGGACACAGAATCTTCAGAAAAATCAGACCTCACCCTGAGGCAGAAAACTTCTACAAATAAATGACAGGACCAAAGAGCTTGGTATCAGGCTCCTCAGGCTGGAGTAAGGCACACGGGCATGAAGATGTATTAGCAAATAAGAATGTCAACAGGGAGCTGTGCCTTGGTGGGAACAGCCCTCAACTTCTAATTTCACTCACAAAAGGAAGTGCCAAACTCCCCACTTAGGGTTGGCTTTAAGCCTACAGCAATGGCCTTAACTCTCTCCACAGCGCTTCAAGAAATTATTGTTAGACAAGTAGCTTTGTAGTCTGATGTCCCTAGAACACATCTGCAAAAATGCTTTTTCTCCCAGGAATGCAGAGAAATGAAGGTTACAGTCTGGAAAGCAAGTGAACTAGCAGTTATTTGACATGGAACTTGTGTCAAAGCACTGACAATAGATTTCAGAAATACACGAGCAGTAGTAGATCTGTACAAGCTTTTGGAGAGCACTAGAATTTCTTTGTAGGTGTTTTATATGAAGGATATGGAATAAAGTCATCCGGGAAACAACTTGGAATTCCAGACACATGTGCAGCATGTTGAAGAGCATCTCAGTAATGCCAAAGAAATACACAGGTCTGTGTTTTAGTTTTAAATATGGATTCTGCTTCATATTAATGAGTATGTTCCATCCCAGCTAGCACATTTCAAGGTTGCACAGTACCCTTTTGGTGATCAGCATCTGCCTTTGAGCTTCAAGTTTTAAAAAAAACTCTAAAGCACAAGGTAATTAACGTTTTGTTTGTGGACTATATTAAATATATGCTTGCATGTACTGTGTGTTTGTATGCTTACATTCTTTTTTGTTCCAATAGATAGGTAGCAAATAAGATTTGCAACTTATTTTCAATGTAAACAATTGTAAACTATCACCCCTGTATAATGTCAGTTAGCAATAATGACATTTTATCTACTTATCCATATATAATTACACAGAAAGAAGAACATCGAGATGGTGATAACATCAGAAGTTGAAATGCAAAGCCCATATTCAACTTCATTGAACTAATAGCAATTATAGGAAGCAACAACACAACTTTTCCAGCATGGCTTACAAACATCACAAGTGTTCCCTTCTATGCTGCACACTTGAAGATGTGTGCGATGGCCATACCATCTCTACACTACCAGTTCTACCTAAAAATAAATAGCCAGAAGCCAAAGTCACAGCCTGCTCTAATGAAAACACAAGAGATGACAAGAGAAGCCAAAATCAACAGTAGAGGCATAAATCTTCCAAATGAAATGCAAGACCCCTAGATTTGCGCCTATTTATCTAACTTCTAATGGTTTGAGGTAATTTTTTTGAATCCATCAATTTTACACTGCTTCAGACACATCTGAAACTATGACACCGCATACTCCTAAAAACAGACCTTGTGAAAGTAACCCTGGTGCTTTTACCTTTATGGAAAACCTGAACAAAAATGAAACGTGATGCCTTGCAGAACACAGGCCAAGGCAAATGGTATTTAGATCCTTTGAATCTTTGAACACCATCAAGGAGGGTCCTCCATTTTCCTACTGGTCTTTCATTACCAAGCTGTCACTGGGAATTATAATCTACATGCGATCAACCAACCATAACCAGGAGATCTTGCTTCGCTCCCTGCCCCCCATCCCCAAACCCAGAATATGAACATTGAGCCGGCTTAACCATTTCTGGAAAAACAAGAGGTGACGCTACATAACGAGACAACCAATAACGCCCTAGAGCAGAAGTTCAGAGCAAAGGCGCAAGGACAGCACACCCATGAAGCCCACGCAGGAGCACAGGGCGTGACTGACCCCAGCTGCTAAAAGAACTGAATTTGTCTCAACACAAAGGCTACCAGGAGGTGGCCTTTGTTTTAGACAGACACTCCCATCAGATCAGTAGATGGACTATCACATTTGACTGGATCAATTGGCTGGGCAAAGATTTTTCCCTGAGCTAATCAAAGAGGATGAATGTCTCCCTGCAGAAACCAGATGAGCCTGAGTAGTGTATAGGTGGCTCAGTCCAACATAAAGAGTATGAAGATTCAGCAACAAAATTTTCAAGAGAGCAGTGGTCTTGAACTGACTGCAATCCGCCTTGCCCTTCCCAATGCCTGGGAAGGCCCAGCACCATGATGGGGAGCACGCCACACGCTCCGGCGATAGGACTCAGCAGTGTCCTAGTTGAGACACACTGTGGGGTCTCAACTGTGTATCGCAGTTGCTGTGTTCTGCTAAGCCTAACAGCCGCATGCACTGTGGTTCAGTATATTGTTGAATCACTCTGCTATAGCAAAATCCCATGTCAAGCATCTTCAAATAGGTAAATTTATATTAAACATTACACTCCTCTTGTATGTAATGTTCCAAGGAACCTAGTCAGAGTAGTAAATGCTGACACTGGTCAAAGATACAAAGGAAAGATCAACGTATGTTATAAATAATTAATAGCATTCTACATTCTTTGTTATATTTGCATTTGGCAAAACACTACAAAGTCCCTCTAAATGTTTCAATATTATCCGTTATTTGGGAAACACAGTTAAACATTGAGGTCTTCTAAGTCTCAATGACTCGGATCTCGATGACCTGACAATAAGATACATTGACAAAACTCTTTGTGACACGCAGATCCTTCTATCTCAAGAGAAGAGCTGAGACAAATGACAATGAAATAACCTGTATATCTATCCTAAAAATACCTGGAATGAAATTACTATATGTAATCTTACATATTGAAACAAATTTATTGTCATATTCTTAATAATGCCCAATAAAACAAGCTTAAAGGAAATCTTTCAAAATACTCTACATCAGCACAAAAATAAAGAGTTTAGGGTTGTGAGGTGTCAACCCTGAAAAATAATCCTCCAATAAACCCCAAAATTCAGATTTTGTGGGGGGGGGTTTCAAACAGCTACGTGCATATAGCATCATGAAAAGGTATCCGACTTGTCTGTCCAAGTGAACATAGGTAGTGCTAATATTCTAGAGTACTTGAAATAATACCCAGCATAAATATTAAGAGATTAACTTGAAATCTTCTGAGAGAACATAAAATAACCTCTCAGAATATTTTATTTTAATATTTGCTTTGCAATACAGTAATTTAAATGCAATTTTGTAACTTTTTAGCTATCTGTAAATGAACTAAAAGCATTCTTCCAGTTTACTACCTCTGTGATAATGTTCATGGATAAGCAGTGTTTTTAGTCAAAATTGAAGACTGCAAATAGCCTTACATTAGCACTATTTTCATTATTTTTTGACACAGGTTCTTAATTAATCGAGCTCTTTGATATTAGAAGCTATAGAAGATCAACTACATAAAAATAGGATGTCAAATCTTCCTCATAGATCAGGCATAACACCACTGCTTTCATCGTATCTTTACAAGACATCAGATATGTTAATATTTATGGAGTGTACACTGAGGAATACTGCTAGAATTAATAAATAATAAAGCTAATATTTTTTGCAAAAATAAATCATCACATATCTCATTATAAACTGAATGTCTTCAGCTGTAGATAATTTAATACAGTAATAAATAACAGAATAGCACAGAACTGATGGAATTATATTCCATTATTTAAAATATCTTACTATTCATACAAGTATGCATTCTTTTGTGTTAAAATCCACAGAAACAGGCTGAACTGGCTTGAAAGAATTGAGGGTATTTTCAAACAAGTGCGAACGAGGCTGTCTCTAACATGGCAGCTAGACGTTATTGAGTTTGTGTGCGAGACAGCACTCCTCAAAGACACTTCAAATTCATCCTGGGATGTGACTGGTAAGAAATAGCTGAAGGAAGCCAAGTCTATTGCTCTCAGCAATAACAGGCTTCTTCCAACTTGAACAAGGCATTATCTACAGATTTTAAGGTTGCATCTTAGCTAGACTGCTTAGGGCATTTAGGCAAAGCATCTGCAGTCACTAAAGGTGGCTATAGCTATCACATTATGGAAGACTTTTCTGATTTTCTTTGTTGTTGCTTTTTTAGGTTTTTTTTCTTTTTTTTTTTTTGATCAACTATTAATAGAAATGCTTGGGTCAGAATTTACAAAGCTCTTGCGTTATAGCTAATTGCCTCTGTGACATAGCAGAATTTGATGGGTATCGATACTTTTGCTGAATGTTAACNTTGATGGGTATCGATACTTTTGCTGAATATTGTTAAGTGTCTCCATTGTGATGAGCCTACAGCCGAGTCTGCAAAATTCATACCAGGCTGGTGCATCACAGCACCTGGATGCAGGGAGACGTCACAACAGCCCNTTTTTTTTTTTGATCAACTATTAATAGAAATGCTTGGGTCAGAATTTACAAAGCTCTTGCATTATAGCTAATTGCCTCTGTGACATAGCAGAATTTGATGGGTATCGATACTTTTGCTGAATGTTAACTGTCTCCATTGTGATGAGCCTACAGCCGAGTCTGCAAAATTCATACCAGGCTGGTGCATCGCAGCACCTGGATGCAGGGAGACAACAGGTCACAACAGCCCCTGCCACATGCTGTAGGACTAGGGTCCTTCCCTGCAAAGCTGCGATTCCTCCAAGTGCCCAAGGAATGACATGGACTTCTGCGTGCCAGCTGCAGAAACCAGCTCTGGACTCCACTAAACCTCTTCATTTGTACATTTCCAGCCTATTCTCCTTGACATGGGACATGTCTTCATTCTTTCTAACATATGCCTGCTATGTACTACAGTATAAGTGTTAATTAAGGGATAGTAATAATTAAGAAAATGTGACTATGGATCATCGTAATTCAGTTTCTGTCACTGACAACCAAATTGAAATACAGTTTTAAACAGCAACTTGCTGTCGAGCACAAAGGAAATGGGAATACCAGCATGAAGCTATGATTAAAAAACAAGATTCTTCAGAAGTAGCTCATGACACTACTCCTTTATTTCCTTACAGCTCTCTTCCTTTTTCTACAGAGTTCTAATCTATACACAGTACATGCCTATGAGATTTACATATGATTTTAGCAAATCACTAAGCCCATTCTGCTATTGAATTTCTTGGTGTGTGACTTGATGAACTGGTTTTATGTGTCAAAAGCACATTAAAGAAGATAAGCCTAGACAGCATTTTCAGCCTACAACAGATAAGTTAACACTGTATTGTTTAGTTTTCTGTGTCTGCATCTAAAAGACAAGGTGAGGATTTGTTTAAACTTCAAGGGATTTAAATATACACTGATCAAACATGATCTAAGAACAGCATGAAGAGAAATGGTACATAAAAATCAATGTTTAATTGATTAATTTGCTTTGCAAGTAAGGCACTGATGCAACCAGAAGCTGATATAAACTGAAGGGATAAACTAAATTATCCATCAGGTGAATTCTATTACATTTCTGTTTCTGCAAAATTAAAATCCTTATAACAGAACCAATAATGTTACCATAGACAATGGAAAGCAAGGAAAACAAGAGTGTTGTTCACTTCAGCTGCCCGCGCATGCAGAAGCACTAGGGTAATTCACACACAAAAATGGACTCAGAGAGGTCATGAATATGCAAAATACCACCCTTAAATATTTCATATTCTTTTACAAAATTAGGGTTTGTTCTTTTTGGCCTATTCTAGGAACACTGGTGAGAGGCAAAATAAATCATACAAGAAAGCTGTTACACTGAATTTTCATGATATTATTATGCAGACAAGCAACACCTCAATTTGATATCCAAGGTATCGATTCTAATCCAAGCCTTCCTTTAAGACAAAAGGACCAAACTCCTCACAGACTTTTAGTACCAAGCTCCTAGAGATGCCTCATGCTCCTGCTTCTTGCAGAGTTCTTGAGCCTCTATTCAACAGCCTCCTCGCGCAGTGGCTATTCGGTAAAGGGGAAGAGGAAGATGGCAAGAAGGGAAGAAAAGGGAAGCAGTAGAAAAGAGCAGATTTTGCATTCTGCATAATCTCCTTATGTCATCAGCTGCAAACAGAGCAGTTACAGGGAGTCACACAGCTACCTTCAGCACTCAGCAGGTTAACAAAAGGGGCCCAACCACACGGCTGAGTTATTTTCTATTTTCATGTCTCCTACATTTGTGACTGGATGCAACCCAGAAAAGAGTGGTGATGCAAAATGTTGACTCCCAATAGACATCCAGAATCTTTAACGGCTTTAGAGATCTCTAGTTCTTGCATCTTTCCACATTTGTGCCTCACACGTCTGTTCATTGAGACCTAAAAGCTCCAGCACAAGCCACGATCCCTCATTTTGAGAGATACTTTTATGCTCTACAACAGTCGCACGGTGACAGTCTGACCACTACCCTGCAAGCTGGGCATGTAACTTCATGCATATGAGCTGCTGCCCTGGAAATAACAGAGCCAGCAACACGTAAAGTTGCATGAATAAGTGCAATGGGATTGGGGCCTCAGGCACTACACAGCTGCTTCTGTACCAAAGATAAGATGAAGTACATCCTCTCTTCCACTCATATACTGGGTGGAAATAGAGCTCAGGGGAGCACATATCCTAAAAGCACAAGAACATCAACAAGATGCCATTCCTTAGAAATATTTTCTAGCGCTGTTACCAACAGATTAACTCATGCTGTATGATTGCAGATGAAAATTGTACGAGAAGGAAAATAATAGCACCACTGTTTAACTGAGCAGCGTGCACACTGATGGCAGAATTTATATAGACAATTTTTAAAGGCATCATCTGGAAAAAACAAAGAAACTAGACCCATTTGTCTCCATTTTGTTATCAGATGGGCTATTTTAAGCATTTTTTAACATTGAATTTTTTTTCTGTTTATCCAAGGTAAGTATGTAAGCATTAATAACATAAGAACACGGTCATTGTTTGGGATTAAATTAAAACCATTTGCCTTATGCATGCTCATTTCCTTTTTTACTACTCAATTCCCCTGTGATGCCATCTGATCACTTTTTCCACATCCCCTGTGCTTTTGCCTTAACAATCTTGCCTAGTAGGCCATTCCACACGTTTGTGATTCTCGGCATGAAAAAAATGCTTCCTGACATCTGTTCTGAATTTGTTTCTCTTTAATTTCCATTTATGCTTCCTTATCCTAACATCTGTGTCATTCTGAAAACTGTAATTCAGATTGACGTTATCTCTGCCATTTAAGATTTTATATTCGTCTGCTAAAAGCTCCTCGTATCCATGTAGTGTTTTTGTAGTTCTTATTGATAGCTAGTTTAGAAACATTTCCTAGTTATAATTCATAGGCTTTAGGTTATACATTGGCTTCGTTGTCAGATTTTTAATCTCTTTTCAGGCACATTTCTTTCGGATTGAGGGCTAGTAGAGCACTCAGTGGGCCAATTTCAGCCCATAGGTCTCTCCCACAGCTGCAATATAGAAGGGAAAGCAGTAGAATTTGGCCCAATAACCTTAATGAGAGGTATCAAGAGAATTGTATATTATGCTAATTCCTGCTGTGGCTTTATAACATGCTCAGGCCTTTGGTAGCTGTATAAATGCAGTACTTTTCAATTGTTTATTTTGATGGCTTAAATATATGGGTCAGGGGACCAAATTGCCCTCAGTGATTATGTTTTGATAAATTTCTCCTTGTTTTGTCCAGACACTGAAGAAACAGAAAGATTATTTAAATAACTCTTATGCTTCTCTCTAAAGTTTACAAAAAGAGGGCAAAAGGGGGACTAATCTTTCTTAGATTTCAAAGCCATAAGACTGTGACAAAAGTACCATCACTTACCTGTCCCTAAGGAAACTAGTTACAGGAGATTAACCCTAAAGAGCCTAGAATCCCAGCAAGCAGAACAATCAGATAACAGACCCATTTTAGATGGTTTGTTATCTGTGATTTGAACCTTAAAATGAACATGTTTTAACACTAAAGAACAAAATGGAAGAAAGCAAAGCAAGATTCTGGACCCTAGGCTGAGGGTTCATGCTGAAAAACATAAACCATCGACTGTTGGTGCCTCTTTCATGTGAGCAAAGAGATACAATTCATACATCAAGAACCACACCTTAGCCATAAGCATGGTTTATGCGTGCACTTACAAAATACACAAAATACTTGCATTATTTGAAATCATTGAAGGACTGGAGATACATAGGTATTTTTTCCTAGCTACCCCTGACGGTTGAATTAGTATCTCCAGCACACAAACCATCCCAGAGGTGCCACTGATCCATGAAATTGGTACTGCCTGGAAAGGTTCAAGCAATAATTGCTGGTTTCTTAACTGCCCTACATAAATTCACCAAAAGTAAACATTTTAAAAGGAATATTTCTGAAAGGATAGGAAAAAAATCTGATTTTTTCCACCATGCTGGTAGATTGCTTCAGAAAATAAGTCTAAATAGCAAGACCACCTTGATATAATGTCAGTTTGTCTCAAGTTCATAATTTCCTTTCCGGATATAATTAATACACTTACAATATTAATATATTTATCATAACAAAATAAGAACATAAAAAGTCTATTTCTATATGTAAGTAAATGTTCAGCTTAACTATATCACTTTAATTTTTCTAATGGAAAAAAAAAATCTATCTCCATCATTTAAAAACTCTTTATTTTATACAGTAAGTTTTGCTTTGGTTCATTCATCAGGATGAAGTACACTGCGCTTTGAAGTATGTGAATATGATCTAGCATTTATCTCCAGAATATGCCTGATTAGAGTCAAAAAAAGCACGAGATACTGTACAATTAAACATGGTGGAGGAGTGTGTGAACGTGTGTAGGAGGGAAGACCAATTTAAAAATGAGATATTCAAGAAGTAGTGTGTCACGTAAAACGTGTTTCACATCAAAGGAAAAATCCTACTCTTCCTAGCCAGAAAACTGCATATTGAACATGAACAAGAGAGGAATTGATCTCAATATCAAGTTAAATTAAGAGAAAAGAGGAAATAATTTGATAAATATAATTTACAGTTCATGTAGTAGTTGCACTCCTTTCCTTTAACTATTTCTGCTGAAAAGGAACAAGATCTTTAGTAGCCCCTACTTATTATTTTAACTAAGTTGGAACAAGAATTTTACATTGCTTCTTTACGCTTGCAGACTTGGCAGGCAAGATATTTTCCCCAAATATTTTGGGACACAATAGAAATTCCTGTACTCTTAAGCAGTGCTTCCAGACTTACAAAACAGGCTCAGCTTACTGACCCTGGTTTAACTAAGCTTCTTCCCTGATTAAAAGCTAAGTTTCTTCCATGGTTATATCATTTGAAAGCCTATTCAGATGTGATAACATTTTTGCTCCTGTATCTTGGCAACATGATTTATTCTGTTAACAGAGTGTTACAGTCTCAAAAAGCTGTACCATCTGGGTTGAATTAGTAGCATACCCAGAGAAATAAATGAGAATGGTCTGCTATAATTAACATGTAGGTAAAGTATATTTAACAGATTATTATAATTAATATGTCAGTTACTGATTTCATGCTAAACAGTTGTGAACACAAGATATTAAGATTAGTTACTCTCCTCCTGTGTGTCTAGTAAAAATGAAATGGAAGAATGAGATGCACCGAATCCAGCATCAATAAAATTGACCTTAACACTAACATCATCAGATATGAAATTTTAAGCCAAGACAGACAACATGCAGAGCATCATGGAGCAGCAGCAGCAAATTACAAGCTTCATGAACTCAATATTAGGACCAGTAAACCTCTAATATGACCTTAAATAAAAACAAAAAAGCCAAGAGTAGTGAAAAGAAACACTGTTGACAGCAGCCATCTGAAAACGGACAGTGCAGATTTGTTTCTTCAAGCTTCCTTGGCAGTCTGAGCTGCTACTGTGCAAAATGAGAGTAGAAAGCCAACAAGAGGTGTGGATGTGATCAACACTGAGAAGTAATGGTCATCCCCACACTGCACCTCCCCACAAAGCGGAGGCAGCTTTTGCTGTGAGACTTTTCATGGGAAATAAATTTTGATTAATTTTTCACAGGCAGCCAAAAATCCAGTGGTCATTCAGAGTGTTGGAGTAACATTCCGCTCCCAAGAACAGAATGTTCCATTTCTTTAGATACCCCTCAAAAAGGCATATATCTTGTTTCAAGGTATTACCTGAGGTATTATCAGATGAACCGATAATGACATTATCATGAGATAGCAAATAGACAATTTCAAGTTCACATTTTCTTATTAAAAAATTGATATAATCTTGATGTGCGCTAGCAAATCCAGCAGTTCACACACAACCAAAGATTGATCTTTGAAATGAATACCTCAAATTTTGCAAAGCAATTAGATTCTCATATACAGCCCCACAAAGAAGAGGAGATTCCTAACCATCCATCCTCAAGTGCATAATTAATGCTTTTGTTTCTCCAGATTAGCTTTAAGCTACTGCTATTATAGCTCTTGTTTATTAGTAAAATGACTAAGGTCATCTGACAATGGTGCTAGGCACAGTACAAACAAAAAACATAGGAGAATGTGTTAGGAAATGTTTGCAATTTAAATAGACAAGACAAAGGGGAGATTGAAAGGGACAAATTAAATTCAAATGAAGGAGGAGCCAGGGGAATTCCCTGCTTTCTACTGACTTGCACTTTATGCAAAGACACAAAATATAATAATAGTATTTCTAAGTGCAGAGATGAGATGACAAAAATCAGGCAACAAGCATTATGCTACAAATAAAAACTTAAATCAGACATTACAATTTAGATTGCATAGAACAAAAAAGAAAATACCAAAAAAATGCAGAAATCAATGAAATCAATTTTTAACATTCCCTAAGAAATTCAAAGAATCTTTTTGGGAAAAAAAACTTTAAACCATACAGCTTTCTTATCAAAATTCTGCTTAGAGATCAATAGGTTGTAGAAAACCCTGAACACAACTGGCACAGGGCAGCAAGGAGTGTTCAGTGCTTACATGATTCCACAATTAAGTAGTAACAACAGAATGGCACAGAACTCTAGTCATTACCATAATTCAGTTATATTACCTGATTACTGCAGAATAGGAAATAAAATTACTCAAAGGCATAATATAGATTACATAAACATGACAGAACAAGACCTAAGGACTTGCACACTGGACCAGGCTTTGGCCTTCCTTCCCACCTCCACTGCAACGCTGCTGCTGGCCCTCTCCAGCCCACTGCAAGGCTTGTATTTCCCAACCCAAGTGACACGCCAATGCAATTATATTCCCAGCTCAATCAGATTTTCATTCTAATGTAAAATGTTAACATTGCCTTTATATTAGTATGTCTAAAGATCATCATATTAAAGCCTTGCACATTCCAAACTCATTTTACCTGAACATTGGTATTGGTTACCTGAACATAACTATTAAGATTTTGGTGTTTCAAGTCCTGTATCTGACATGACCTAGTGTGATACAATCCTAGAGGGGATCTGCAGGCTGGTCTAAAACTTTAAATCTGCTATTTCTATAACTCGTACAGACTTTTTTGATTCACTACAAAATGATTTGCCATAGATACTGCGTGAGAAGTACTCTGGACTCTCAGCAACTGTACCTGCACACTAGAGAACATCACCTGCCATGCGTCTCCTTGGCTGCACATTTATGCAGCATTGGTAAAGATCTAAAATAAATATTACATCTGAAAATTTCAAAGTTATTTTAGTACAAGTATTTTCACAAGACCATTTTTACAGAAATTGGAAGTAACAGCTAGCATAATTACCCAAAACAATCTTGTATTTAACTGTCTATATACATATATAAAGTAAATGTTATCATAAAAGCTTTACAACAATAACTTTGACACTGAGACAGGTTTTAGCACACTAAAGTGCTGAGTCACCATCATATGCCCCTTAATACATCTCACAGGGGATTAGGGAAAGAAGACTGTCTAGCAAGACAAGTAACCTCAAGATAATCAGAATTTGGTATCAACAGTTATCGTCAAAAATAGGCAGAGACTCAGACTAATGTAGAAGTCTACAATAGCAATGTAAAAAATTGGAGGAAAACCAACAAGAGGACAGGTTTATTTACACTTTCAAGCAAAACAAAATATCAGCAGTTTAAGTAGCTATTGCAGCAGATGATTAAGATTTATGGAAAATGGCTCTGACTACTAATTCTTATCCCTTCTTTCAAAGCACATTGAAACAAGGAGGAAAAAAAAACATGAATAGGTGTCACAAAATAAGAGGATGCAAAGACAAGCTGTGTGTCCATAGGCACAATCCAGCAAAGCACAGAGCATAGGTTTAAGGGACCCTTTGGACAGCTGAGGGAGCTAAGGCCAAAGCCTGCAAAGATTTTCTTTTCAGCAGCCCCAGTTGCTGGATCAGCAGGTAATTGCTGCTGAATTTCCATGTGGAAGAATGCCAGGGGGTCAGTCTGAAATGCCATGACACACTGCCAGAGCACTCCTCCGCCAGGGTCCCTGCACCAAAGTGTCCGTGGGCCTGAGTTCCAGGATTAAACATGATGTACAACTTCAAGTTTCTTCCATTATGTTCCATGAGAAAGTGCATGCAGATGGCTAGCCAGAGTCTTAAAAGACTTTATCATATGATAAATATGATAAATATCTTTATCATATGATATCATAGACCTCCCACCCTAGTTCAAGAGTTACACGTGAAAAGGAACATCAGAATAGAAACAGCCTGCTGAAGCACTGCAGGCTTCATAAGTCAGCTTAGAGATGCTTTGGTTAAACAGTACCCGATTCTATGATATTATTTTGGCCACTGGAGGGTTCTGTATTTTTTCCATAAATACCTCGGTAAAAATAACATATATACAGAGAGAACAAGAGAGAAATGTTCATGTTAATAAAGTGTTTTCCCTAGTCCTACCACAATCAGTGTGCTGTGCAATTTCATGCAAACCAGGTTCAATTTACTGTGCTTTACTTCATCTGCCACTAAAAGCTGAGAAGAGGAAGAAAAAGAACCCTTCTTAAGTAGGGGTTATCTGTCCATTTCTTCCTAAATAGGACACCTTTTCAGAGACTCTTTTGTATGCTGTGGCAGAGATGAGATCCGTACAAAACACAAAAGGAATAAAGTATCAGCACTGGGTATTGTGAGGGCATTACCCACGGTCCCCGCCTAGTTTCAGTCCTGTCGAAGCAATAATAACCCTTCCTGGCTTTCATTCACTGCTGTGACTCTCAATGCAATGAATACAACACACAAAACATCTTAAAATTGCTGATAAAAATCCTTTATTTTTCTACCTTTGAAGAAGTGTTGGGAGAGTTTCTGAGAAAAGGAGAGAGTAATTTCAGCAAAAGGGATAAATGGGAAGCATATTGCATGAGAAAGGATGAAGGACAAGAAATTCAACAAAAAAATTAAATTAAGTTAAAGAACACCCTCCAGCAGTGAAGTACATGCAGGACTTTTTTTTTGCCTAAGTACAGACAGAACAAGTTTAACATTGGTTATTATGATTAAAAAATATATATAACCCTTAGGTTATATATTGATCTTGGACTCAAAAAGCTAATTTTCTGTTGAATATCACCCATTCTTTACAAAACCGCCCTTTCTGCAACATTTCTGAAGAAACCAAAGGGAGTGTAATACATGGAGCATCTAGAACAGCATCCTCAGCCCATGGCAATATTTAGGTTATACAGCCAAGGAACACCTCAAGGAATAAGCAGGTACCCCCAAGTGACAGCAGCTTCCACTGGCTTTGCCTGCCTGCCCCACGGCCTGGCAAGAGAGCTCAGGAGGACAAGTCACTTGAGCTGCAAATTTTTTTTTTGAAACTTACTCAAAACAATATTTTTCTCATATTTAGATTCTTTCATATTTATATGACTTTTGGCACTGTCTATAAATGGAGATGAAACCCAAAACCGTTCTGAGATTTAGGTCTGATCTTGCTTCATTTCCTAGACAAAAGTAAATATTTGCATCATCTTCAATTCAGTGGAGCTGGGATAGTTTATGCTACTTAGGGACTGTAAGGACTGTATGACTGAACACTTTGGAACATATTGGCTGCAAATACTTGAAAACATAGCAAATATTTCTAAGTAGTTTAGATTTGGGAAAATATTATAATACAAACATACATCAAGCTCTCCAACACAAAGTTATTTCTGTTGAAACTCTATTTTGGCACATTTTTCTATTTAATTTCACTAAACGCAAGAAGTTAATCTCTTCTGAAATGGCATTAAGGTAACTCTTATGAAAGAAATTGATGATCTTCATTCAGCTCCATCACAGCATCTTGGAGTACAAAATTTAGACTCTGGAATCTTCATCTGTATAAGTGCAGCCTGACCATTCACACCGGGTAGACGTCTCTGAAAATATCCTCTACAATCTGCACTTCAAAAGGAAACTGAACAGCCTGTGTACTTATATTTTAGAAAGATTATGTGGAGTTTTGCATGAGAAAACAGGTATGCCAAAATGTTTTGAGGCTGCATTTTGAACTCTGTTAGAAACTAATATACAATATACTGTTAACACAACAAATCTATTAACATAGGAGGTTAATATTTAACTGTAATACTTATTCCTTTTTCCAAATTAGAATTACCATGAATTCATTTCTCATTGGGATCCCTGGTGCCTTAATTTGGATTAGGTCAACCTAAACTGTTGGCCCTGGGAAACCGTTTTTGATGCACAAACTAGATCAGATCAAGGAGAAAGTCGGCTGACTGATAGCAGAAATATAAACATTTAAAACAAGCACATTTTTCAGGGTGACAAAAATAAATACCGTCTCATAAGTATAGAAGGTCTTTCATTAGAGTATTTTTACATGTAAGAATCTGCAATATTTATATCTAATGCTGTATTATAAGTTGTAAGTGAAGTTTGAAACAACTATCACAGTGGGTCATTGTTAATTACATATTGTAACTGATTTGGAAGGCAGTAATTTGCATTTAAGAATTTCAGACATTTACATTTAACTGTTTCAGACATTTTGTTATTCAGAATTTGTGTTCCTCCTTTTGGGTTCAGACTCCCTCATTCCTTTGAGCTTAGGTTACTTTTTCAGTGCAGCAAACTGTTGGGATATAATGGTTAAATAATGTGAAACTGCACTGATGCCAGTGAAATAAAAGTGAGTTTTACAAAACCAAGTTCCTTCCCTGAACATAATAACAGTAAATTTCTAGTGTCCTGTAGTGCAATATCCATTAGATTTATTATGTTGCAATTCCCAATCCCACTAGTTCTGCCTGAGGGTGAGTATATTACATTTCATCACAGTTTCATTTTCTCCTACAGATGAGAAATGGGAATGCTATTGCAGTTATGTAGCATGCATGTGTTAAATCTGATCTCTAATAAAATCAAACACATCACAACTCACAGCACTTTAGCACAGCGTCGGCAAAATGAAACACCATCTGTCATCATGTAGAGACTGCCTTATTGTAACACAAAATCAAACTGCTCGCTGTGAACATTGTTATTTAATAAATGGGTAAATGGAAACTGATAATTATGATCTTATTTATTTTAAATGACTGGTTAAAGCTACAAAAAATGCATTATAACTTATCAATTAGATGTATGGACATTACACTAACAACCAGAGCAAGCCGATCCATAAGGCAAGTCATAATTTTAAATGCATTTAGCAAAAGATAAATATGCGATATATACACTTACAAAGACCTGCCAAAACATAGGCTAAGGATAGGAATTGATGAAGAAAAAGAATCATTGTGTGTAGTAACACCACAATTGTTGTTTCTGATACTAAAACATTTGAAGGCTTTGTTCTTAAAGAATAACTGCACATATCAAGCTGGAAGGTGTAAAGATCAAATTAACACCATATGACAATCTTACTGTATGGTTATATTAAAGATTAGTAGTCATCCCCATAGACACTCAATTTCCAGAAACCTCTAGTCTGGCCATCTTAAAACATAACAGACTGAAAAATGGTGCAACATATTTGCTGTTAGCTTGAATTAATTACCTTAAAGAAATACATGTTTGTCAGCTAAACTGCCTGAGTTGGCGGCAACAACAAATCAAACAAGACATTTCAGATTTGTCATTACAAGGATCCAAGCTGGACAATTTAATCGCCGGTTTCCAGTGCTACAGGTGAGTTCTGCTAAAACAATATAAAAGCCTCAGTTGCCGTGAGAAAGGGATAAGTGAGCCATTATATTACTGTATCACCGCAAAAATGATGACATGTTCTGATGAAGCCTGAACAGCCCCATTGCCCTCATGGCGCAGAGAGGACCCGTGAGCCTGGGAGGGCACCAGCACAAGCGACCACTGCGCAGCGCTGAGGCTCGTAATCAAATGTTATTGCTATATGATATAAACATACCAGTGAATTTTATTCATCTATTTAAGTTTGCCTTGATGGCTTCAAGTACTTGCAGTCCCTTTTTTTAAATGGGCTTTTAAAAATAGTGTTTATCTTAAAAAATGTCCTGTTCTTGACAGGTCTTTTTCAGGACAGATATCAAATGGGTAAAGGGTATGAACAGAACCTGATCTATTTTACATTTGATCCACATGCATAGTTATATTTTACATTCCACCTGTTATACTTGCAGATCCAATGTTTTCAAATAAAGAAAAACACACACAAATACCAACCCAGAGTGCAAAATTACATTCTCAGTGTTAAAGAACTTGGGCCACCACTTCTTGCATGGCTTGCCCTGCTATTCCCAGGTCTTGAGACACATAGGCACATCATCCAGAATGACCTACCACTGGAGACTGCAATAAATTGTAGACACCAAGGGGCCAAAAAAGCAGGATGTTGTTTGCCTGAGGAATTCCCAGGGAAGCACGACAGAGCCATTTACATACCAGTGAGATGCAGCCACTTGCAGTGATAAATGCTGTTTAACAGCCACAATACCAGCACACAGCAGCCTTGGACAGGCAACAAGGAAAAACACCCTGTTGAGAGGAAAGTGGGGAGAGAAATTCAAAATCTAGCTGTAATTATAAAGGCTGGATTTGGGCCAGGAAGGAGTCACTGTCATATCTTCAATAAGGACAATAATTGCAAGAGTTTTAGGCAAGAGATGGCACATCCATCAACATATGGTCATCTCAAAGACCGTATTGGGACATGGTTTTTAGTAAAGAGCAAAAAAGAATGGAGTATCCGCCTAAGGATGGAATATGAGCTTTAATGTGTAGTTGTTGTGGCTCTTCTTGGCTAAAATTGGATCATGAACATTAATTTAATGCAGTGTTTTTGTGTTGATTATATCAGATTAGGAAATTATACAATCGTATATGAGGCTTTTGAGAACAGTGAAATATCCTGCACCAGGGAACATGGATACACTTTCTGTATGTGCCTCATTTATTAACGCACTTATACAAGGGAGTCCTTAGAGAAGTAACATCTTCCCAGGGAGACTCTGGAGGTTCAGTTGCTAGGAAGTTACATATGCTGGTGTTTTTAACAAGATTTGAAGTATCACATATTATATTATTTTGTACACTTAGGATGCTCACCATTATTTGGATTATTTTGCATCTCTGGCATGTAATCTCTCTGCATACAAAGTATCTTTTACGAAGAATTCCCTGAGAAATTACCAAGAGGTAACACTACATTTTCCTCAGAAAAAGAAAGTTGAGAGCTTTTTCCTTTATAGATATGTCTGCAGCAGTCCTTCACTCATTGTAAATTTTCTCTAGCCAACTTAAAAAAAATTATCTTGGTCTGTACCATAGTAACTATTAATGAAGATATCGTGTGCCTATCATCCACACTCATGCTGTACAAAAGACTTCCACTAACTTGGCCTTCAGAGAAGTTTCCAAGACTATAGGTTTTATTTCTCTTAATTACACAAGTAGTTTTCAAAAGGAATATTTTTATAACAATAAAATATTTTTTTACCTTTAAATATTAAAGGAACAACCATTTATAACTAAATAGCTTTTAAATTTCTTTTGTAAAATACTCAACTCAGAAAAGCAAATTATTATGTAAATGCACAACAGAACCGCCTTGACACACAGCCTCTTTTCATTTGCATAATAAAAGAGGCTAATCAAAGGTCAAAAATGGAAGCAAACATTTTATTTCCAAGTACAAAATGATAAAGCAAATGGTGGTGGTAGGTTGTAAGGAACTGTTTTGATCTGAAAAAAATGCACTCATTTTAAAAATTGCATATTTAAAGTCTCTGAAGAAATGAGGTGCTTTTCACCAGCTTCCTGTATAGGGTGGTGGACTAACTTTACAAAGTACAGGTATTTTAATGTTCTAAACAATCTGGGAAGTATGGAAAAAGACAAACAATGACCTGTAACAAGTTGTATAAATATTCAAAGTGCAGTAACAGTAGTTCAGATCACTGTAATACAGGCCTAACTATTACTCAACAAGGAAATCTTACTGCCTTTCCTCCGAACAGCTCCTGTCATCCTCCGCACGTAAAGACATGGCAAGTTATCTTTCCTAGCCATTACCAACTGAGAGAGTAAAGCACGTATCTCTTCCTAGTTGCTGAATGAAGTATAGTTCGTAGCTATTCAGGTTTGGAGTTTCATCAAATTGACTTCCACTTTGATTTGCTTGAGATAAAGGGAATTAATATTATTACTTCTACAAAATAGTGCTTTCGTGCAAGCTTTTATAGAGGGTAGGCCATGGCACCAAGGCTCTATGGGTTTGAAAGCACAATCATGTAAAACCTATTTCAGGGCTCCTAAAATTTCCTGGTTTGTTTCTAAGGTAAAACATAAGCAATTATATCCAACACTGCTATTGCTTTTTGCCCTGTTAATCTTCCCATGTTTTTTGCAACACTTCTGGCCATTTGGCCTATCCCTCCTGTCTCCTCCAATACTGAGCCTGGCCCTCCTCACAGTTTAACATATGGAAATATTACCTAAGTTTTTAAAACCTTAAGCCAGAAGTAGAAAGGCTTTACCTAGCTAAAAATCACTAAGAAAATCTACAATAGGATCAGAAATTAACACAGTGCTCAGAAAACATAGTAGTGGGAACCATACTAGAGCACAGATAAATAAACCAATAATGCCTTAAAAACAAACTCATCCCAGCAGCAGGTAGAATATTTACTGTTTGACCTGCAGCTCACACGCTTCTGTCAAACACAAATCACATTTTTGCAATGCAGGGAGATTTCACCCGCAGTCACAGCAAAACCTCATTAAAATGAGCTGGCAGATAGAATATTTCTACCTTACAAACAATTGGTGAAAAGACAAGACGAGAAATAAAATTTCTTTACCTATACTTTTTATTCAAGAATTTCCAACTACTTAAGCTGTAATATTTAAGTAATATGCAGTGATACAGGTACATTCAAGCTGTACACAAAGTCGATACCTTTCCCACATGCAACCAAATAAACCAGGTCTTCTGTTGCCTGCATGTACTGCTGCACACTGATTTACAGTTAAACTGGCACCCCAGAAAACTGGAATAACCACCTTTAAGCACAGCTTACATATTCCAACTAGTTTCTTGAAAGGTGGCTATTAATCCCCCTCACAGGCTATTTGATGGAAAGCAGGCAGGTTATTTTTATATGTTGATAAACTCATGACTTGAAACTACCCTCTGTCAATTACCAGTAAAACATACTATACTATACATTTAATTTGGTGCTTTGGAAGTGAGAATAGCAATCACCACTACCCTTCTCACAGGAGCATATTGCTCTGCAAAATTGGCACATTTTTATCTCCTTAAAATTCCTTTCAAGTGGAGACACCATACTTGGAAAAAGCAGAGTTCAACATTTTAAGGCTCCCTTAAATAGTTCAAGGCCTCCTGACAGTATTTCACAACAAGCCTAATGCACTGAATGCCAAAAGCAGCAAAGTTGCAAGAAAACATGCCCTGGAGATCAAGGTGCTCCAAGAAAAGGTGCAAAAGATCCTTCTGCCATGGGATCATTAATTGTTTTCTGAATCCTTATACCAGCTTTGGCACTAACATAGAAGTCAATGGTCTCCAAAAATCTTAGCATTTAAATTCTAGTCCAGCCATTGCAACAGTGAGCCCCCCAGAACCATGATCTGCAGTAGACCCATCCAGGCATAACCAATTCCTGATCTTCACCTAATCGAGATACCTCTACCAGGGGATACAAACCTCAGCTGGCAGGATCAGCAACACCTCCGAGACCTGCAAGTTCAGTCTCCGTTAAAAGGAGCGAGTGCAGGGGCAGGGTTCAAGCTTCCACAACAGCAACCAGCAGCATTAAGATGGATGACGTGTATGTCACATGCATTGCCATACTGGTTACGTATAGTGACGTACACTTGTATCCAGTAAACCATACATTCACAGCCCATTCTACTGTTAGTGAAAAAACTAAGAGCTCATTTTCCCCTCCTCCATCTCTGAATTAAGGTAGATCAAATTCAAAAGACCAAGAACCGCACAAACATCACATCACAAGAGCATGAATCTGAATTTGTGAATCCCAGAGCAAAAGTTAAGCGTAAGGATCTCATCAAAACTAATGGGAATATTAGTTCCTACTGAAGTGGAGAGCAACTGTGATCAGATTTAGACCATACATTTCAGGTTGACTGTATTCAACAGGTAGAATTTAGAAAGCTCTGTATAATCAAGACCGAGGCAATATGATCTAACCATGCTTAAATGGCCTAAAAATAGGTTAGAAAGAATAAAGGTGCAATGAACTCCAAAAGAACATACTCTGAAAGGATGAAAACTGCTGAAATATAATCAATTATAGTATTGACAGAAAGGGAGACTAAGAAAAGAAAATACTTGGACAGAAAAATATATGCCTTCTGGCAACAGATATACTAGGAATCAAAGTATCCAGTGAGAATAAACAAAGAAACAGAAGAACTAGCAAAGGATAAGGAGACATATGCTCCTTACAAAAGCAGCAGGAATGGAAACATTGCAGAACATACAGAATAAGTAGAAAGACCATGAACACAGTTCGATAAAAGGAAAGTCATAGGTAAGGAATGAAAAAGTCAATCATAGAAATAATTACTAGGAAGAGAACACTATCCCATTAGTACACACAGAAACTGAGAGATCAGCATCCCAGATAAACCTGCCTCAGTGGAACAAGCAGGATAATTGATTGTGAAGAGTTGCACATTGCTAAAAACTAATTAATTCTTCAATCATTGACCACAGGCAAATTCCACAGAAATATTAGGATATATGTCTGACTTTGAGACAATGAACAGGTAATCCAGAGGTGCTGAGACACTATAAAAACGAAAAATAAGAACTTCAAAAAGAGCGAAACTCACATAAAACACTTCAAGTTCATTTATCTATCCTTCTTTAAGGGTAAGGAAGTTATCTTTTTGGTGCAAAAGCTTTTAACTGCCTAGACTAGCCATAACATGAGAAAATTATTGTATGCTGCTGCTTCTCAGTTTGAATTCCTTTTTTTTCCACTCTAACCAGAATTAACTTAAATACATTCTGCAAATGTAGAAATACTCACTCAAAATCATAAAAGCAGAATACTAAGCTAAACAAATGGTTAACTTGTGGTCTTGAGACGAGAAGCTGACAGTTGGTCTTCATGAATAGAAATGGAAGTACCGCTTAAAAACTAAAATTTTAATTGAGGACAGCAGAAGGAATTTAAGTTGCATAGATTTGAGAAAGGTCAGTAAGACTCTTCTTCCACTCCCTTTCCTCCCTTCTTTCAGTCTTTCATTTCCCTCTGCACCACACAATTGAAAAGAGCAGTTGGTCCAAAGTCATTAAGAACAGTATTGGGGTGAGCCACATGTGTGGATAGGGAACCGGCTTAAATGTCACAGCCAGAAGCTGTTTATGAGACAGAGCAGTTTGGGAGAGAGGGATTAGTGGAATGCCACAAGAATCAGTATTAGGCCCATTTTTGTTCATTTTATATATCACTGACCTAGGACATGAAATATGTATGAAGGTGAAGGAATTTGCTGATGAAACAAAACCAGAGAACAGGGCCAGTAAAGACAAAAGGAGAATGGCAATAAAATTCTGAATGACAAATCGGTTGGGATCACAGGCTGATACTGTTAGTGGTTTCACTGGCATCTGCAATTCATTGTAAAGAAAGATAAGGTTATGAGATTACAAAAATAATAAAAGGTATTGCTCTCTCAATAGCCATATGCCACAAAGCATTTAACCAGACTTCAATATGGTCCTGATACTGGAAAGAACTTTAAAACCATCTGCACAAGGATTAACAGCATTTAAATTAATAAGGCGAGAGAGATTCTAGGGGAGATACAGTAAACAAGAGTCCGACTTGGAATAAATCATCCTAATACTACATGAGGGACTTGAAGCCACGTTTGGCACGCAGCCACCACTCTTGTCCCTTTGGTATAAGAATATTATAAAAGTGAAGATACTAAAAAGGCCGTCAGTGCTGCAGAAACTCTAGAAACTTAGTTCACTGCAGGAGCAAGCAACTAGTATTCTTTGAAAACAAAGGTGCTCTGGGAAGAAGAGCTTTTTAAGATGTTTCTGAAACACAGAAATCTTAGGGTGAAGATTGCAACTTGAAAGAAATTTAGGAAAACACTATTGGCCTCAATAAATCAGTTTAGAGACTACATAACAAATGGGTCAGAAAACCTAGGTATTACGACCACCAGGGTTGTCAGCTGAACAGCCATCCTGGGCAACAGTCAGGAGCACTGGAAGTCACCAAGGAGGTAGTTTCCTACCTTACCATACAGCTCACCTGGCAGAGGGATGGTCAGCACCACAACTTGCACAAGTGAAAACACCCTTGTGAGATGGGAACTACCAATTCATCTGCCTCTGCTGCAGGCTCCAGCTAGGTGCTGTATGGCACCTACATCTCATGAACACAAACCTATTAATGACTTCTCCAATTGCAAGGAATTGTTTATGGCTTATACATAGCAAACCTTGTCACAGCACATCCTTTGCAAATATGCCTTGTTTCACAAGGACTATACAAGTTATTGGGACATCTGTAGTTTCCCCAGCTGGTTGTCTTGATCCACAATGTCCTTAGTATCTCCAGGTGAAATCAGCAGAAAACTTCTTACTTAAGAGAAAATGGGTTGAACATGAGTTGCTGGTAGATAGTCACGATAGATGCATTATCTTCAGAATTACTTAATGGCATGACTATACAAAATGACCAACTGTGTAAAATACTATGTGGTTTTTGTTGCAATATGACCAACATTTGTTTCAAATAATTTACCACTTGGGTCCGAATCGTCTTTACATAGTCACCTTAGAAACTACCAAAAACAGCTTACTATTAGAATATGATCAACTTTCATTATATTTAATAATCTGACAAGAGATAATTTTAAATACATTTTCACCAAAATTAAAAACACAAGTTGTAAAATTAATCCTAGAAGTGTCAGCTGTAAAATAATGCAATTTCAAACTTCTTAAAGTGATTCTGCTACAGATGGAAATCCTAGCATAAAAAAAAGCAATGAAATTATTTCAAATACCATCCTAGCTACCAACCAGGCAGATCAAGTGAACTGGCAGAAATCATTTCATTTGATTCCACAGCACCTGCAAATATACAGGTTGTGTTGCTGTCATCTACAATCATTATCCAAACATGACTGGATCCCCTTAGCTCTAATACGGGCTCAGAGGACCTGGGCTGCAATGTCTTAGCTCCAAGAGGGAGGGCTGAAATGTAAAAAAAAATGGACCAGTTACTGCTCAGATGTAGTTTAACATTTTTATCTTACTAGTCCCTTACAGCAAGTGCTACACAGAGGGGCATTGGGAGTGTGGGTGCCAGAACTCTCCCCTTGGAGCCCTTACTGAGCTTAGGGTCAAGACAAATAGTTTTAAGGAAAGGACTTGCTAGGAAAGCCCTTGTTATAAAAGACTACATAGACTTAAGCTATATCCTGCACCAGGAACAGCATCAAATTCCTCAAAGCAGGTCAACCTGAGCAGAGCTGGCAGCACTACCTGGTTTTAATTAACAGGAAAACAAAACAAAAAAAAAATTGACTACCTCTGTACCTGACTACCTGCTCAGAGAAGGAGAGAAGAAAAATATTTTTCTGAAATAGGATATATTCAACTTGACCAATTTCCAAAACAAAAGAGAACAACAAAAACCACATTCAGTGGCCTTACCTAAGACCTGGAAATTTTTGTCAGGTAGAAATTGATCAGAAATGGTAGGCTGAGTTTTCTGAACAGCATTGCCCGCTTTGGGGAAACGGCTAAGTAAGATTATTAGTTGTAATCAGAAGAAATAAGAAATATTTTTCTACTGTTAATTCTTGTTTGTACTGCAGCTCTGTTAGGCATCTTGCATAATTGCTCCCTAATGCAACAAGTTCCTTCTGCAACACTTCTTTTTCTATGTCAAGTTTGCGTTTTCAAGGGAGACAATAAAATATTTTTTACCTGATAAACAGAAGCAGGTGATAAAGCCTTACTGGTTTCCTAAGGAAGCAACATAAATAGGCACAAAAACCTGGGAGTGCTCCTGTTAGGCAAATGGGCTTTCCTCTCTAGAAGGCATTCCTTGTGCACCTGCAGGTTTAAGGAAGGTCTTTGCTGGCACACACACAAACACACTCCTAAATAGCAAAGACACCTTCCTTTCCATCCAGACTCATCATTTACGCTCACTTGGTATGACTCCAATGACTTCAAAAGGAGCAAAGTTTCAAAGATTCAGCATTTGGGAAAACTGCAATTTGTCCACATGTGAACTTACAAAGATGCTGCTGCCTTACGCATTTGTAGGGAGAAAGCATCACTACTGATTTCCAGTGCTTTTTAAACAGATGTTTGCTTGCAGGCAAGCAAAGCTGCAGGACTAAAGTCAGTGATACAGACCACACTTGTCTCCTACTTTCTGATCAAAAGCTGCTAAACTTCTTTTTGACAACTGATAACTACGCAAGCTGTTTCAAAACACACCATGAGATGACAAATAAAATACAAAAGAGGAAGTTTCCAAAAATACAATACATCCCCTCAAAATGTTTCTAATTTTGAAATAGAGAGTTTTTCTAGTATTTTCAGTCTTAGAGATAAATTAACCTTTTGCAAGGCGTTTTACTGTAATAAAGATTAAGTGAATTTCCCAGGCTCCCAATCTTTCTCACCGTTTATTTTAAACATTGATTCATTGAACCCATTGAATTAAAAATATTCATTTCCTAATTAATTTTTAGGTAGAGATAACGATAACCTTCAAATTCTAAAAAACAAATATCTCCCACTATTTTCTTCCCTTTAAGTGTGTTCAACCCTCAGTAGCTCACTCCACCCTGTTGCATACAGGAGAGCAGAAAAGAGCCTCATCAGGAGCTGTCGCTGCCTTTGGGGGCAGCATCAGGCTAGAGATCCTACTCCCCAGCCCTGGGCCACAGGACAACTCAGGCTCAAGAAAAACTTGCTCATTCCANGATAAAGATAATCTTCAAATTCTAAAAAACAGATATCTCCCATTATTTTCTTCCCTTTAAGTGTGTTCAACCCTCAGTAGCTCACTCCACCCTGTTGCATACAGGAGAGCAGAAAAGAGCCTCATCAGGAGCTGTCGCTGCCTTTGGGGGCAGCAGCAGGCTAGAGATCCCCAGCCCCGGAGCACAGGACAACTCAGGCCCAAGGAAAACCCACTCATTCCACTGCCTTGGGACTTGCTGCAGTGGTTGCTCCTTTCTCCTTGTCCTCAGGTTGTTTTCCTTCCCTCTTAACTCATCCACATGTTGCTCTACAGATAACACTAAGTCCCACGCTCCTGCAACAGTCTACGCAGCCAGGAAAAGCCTTATCAGCTCACATATTCACGTCCCTAGCTAAAGCAAGAGTGGGGTTTTTTTGTCTCTTCTTTTTAAAGAGAAAAACTGTATTCATCAGCCTAAGGACAACTTGACAATACACAATGTAATTCACTATAGTAAAGCAAACTAGCATGCATCTGTTCTGTAATGCTGTTACAAGAAGATTATCACTCCTTATGAGAAATTCAAGCAGTCCTGAATTCACTAAACATTGCAAGAAGCATCAGCCAACTGGAAGGCAACTTGCCACAGAAACACTGTCCACAGAGCTGCAGCACTAATCAGCTACCCAAAAAGACAGCGCTGACACCAAGGGCTCCACGTGACACCATCAAAAACAAGCAGCATCTGAGGTGAGGGGGGAAAGGGGAAAATAAAAGTATTCGTTTAACAATCTTGCACCATTCCCAGAGATAACCCCTATTCCGAGGCAACTAGTCAGCTAGCTATTACTAAGCTGAAAGCCATTTTAGCTACTTGCAGGATCCTTGATAAACCAGCAATTCAACATGCCAGTTTCTAAGTGATGAATTTCAGAGGTTTCAGAACGAATCCTGCAGTATATTATACATGTCATAACAATCCCACACTCCCCAGAAGTTAGTAGTCATGGAATACATCACACAGTTTGACAAGCAAATCTCTCAAGATCCACTTTTATCTCCCATGACCTACAAAGCAGCTCTTATCACAACAAATGGAGCAAGCCCAGAACATCTCAACATAAAGACGGATTGAGACAAGTCTATCTACATTAAGAAACAGTCTCATTGGACTAAAGAAGCTAAAGATATATGTGCTTTCTCACTGCAAGATTTTTTAAATCTATCTTAAATTAGCATATTCACAGTTAGAAAGGGAAAAAAAAAGCCAGATAAGTGCCAAGAAGTAATTAGGGAGTTGATAAGATCTCAGATCTTACACTCCATGGATGGCACTAAATAGCATCCTAATAATGAGATATGGTCATCTGCAATTTCTACCAGAAGTAACCAAGGAAACCACTCCAATAAGTGCAAACGTGGGGGGAGACAGCATAGGAAATGGACTCAAACCCTAACTCAGGCAATTTGGAGAGCTAGCTGTAATAAGCCTCCAAAAGATGCAGCTGTTTGGAGAAGCAGCTTATACATATTTATTGAAACTTTTTGGTTTAAAAACCCAAGTGAAGAGGGAGCAGATCCTCACACAGCACTAAAAATAGGGTAGCAGTCAATATGGAGCAGGATGCAGCAGCGTAATGGTAATTCACGGTAAGTCAATATTCACATTTTGGTGACTTTGGGGGCTTTTTGTAAATCCTGTTTAAAGATCTGGAACTCTGGTGACACCAATCTCATAACAAGGATGGTTTTAGATAGGGGGTTGCTGAAAGGAGACTAACTAAGGAGTTCTAAGGACCAGCAGCAATTACAGGATGGCTTTTTGTTCCCTGGCCTCAGGGTACCATCAGTTTACTTGGCAGATTGGCAGCGTGTTCTTCAGCTGCCTCAAGAATACTCTGGGTTATCTTTTTAGAGCTGGTCTTAGAAGCTGTCCAGAAACTGATGGTGCAAGGCATATGCTTCACTACAGCATGATCCAAATTCTTTGAAATCAAGATACAAGTAACCTTCTGGCTCTATTTTGAGTACAAATTTCAGAGTATTAACTGCTACATTTGCACAGTATAAGTGATGGCTTTTAATTTACAAAACCTCATAAAGTACATATATTCATCTATGTTCCAGGACCCCTGAGCAAAGTTGAGAAAATCCCAATTAGCTTTCATAGGAATATGAGTATGTCTGGATGAAAGGAAGTTTGAAAAGCAGTCAGTTCTTACTAAAATCCATGAGAATTTAGCATCCAACCACCTTTAAAGGACCTAGGCAAATTATCTTGATTTCAAGAATTCCTTATTAAAATCCTTCCTAGGGACAAAGGCAAACAACTGCAAAATTTTGTTTTATTTGGTGATACTAGGACTATTTTTGCAGTTCAGTTTTCCCCCTCACACTACCAACTGATACTTTTCTGTTGATTTATTCTGTGATTTCTTTAAAACTGTAAGTGTACTTTGAATTAATCCTCTTATAAGCAGGTAAAATAAACATAGCACTGGCAGAATAGTGACTATGATACCATTTAAACACTATGACACCTGTTAAGTACTGAGTAAAGTGAGCAATTGTATGATTGGTTCCGCCTTAATTAGGTGGGGGATTCAGGGTTTTTTGCGGAGTTTTTTTGTTTTTCTTTTAAACTGTTAAAATAGAACTAGATTACACCACTGCAGCTGTGCCCAAACAAGGGGGAAAAGGGATGTCTCCATGCAAATTCAAGAGCAGAGGGGAACACTTTTCAACAACTTAGAACCCAGCTGCACAGCTCATTTGCCAAAACATCGGTGTGCTTTTCCTTCCCCCCTTAAAAAAAAATATACTCTTTCACAGCCATATGTGACCACATCCGAACTTCTCCCTGCCTGATACTTTGGAACATGATGCTGCTCTGTGCATTAATCTATTTAGACAAAGTGGGGAAAAAAGTCAAATCACAACAAAGATGGAGTGGAATCAGTGTGGGTCTATCTGCAATTCAAGTGGTAGTGCCACAGAAGGGAAAGGGAGGTATTCATGTAGTCGAAGAAAAATGAAGGAGGATGGTTGCAAATATATTTCTGGAGGGAAAGGGGAAAGACACTGAGATTGCTCATTTTTTGGCCTAATGAATAAACCATCTCAGTTTGCTCCCCCCTTATGCACCTGCTGCTTTGAAAACCCCCTTCCACAACCAACTGAACAGCAAATGCTGCACAATGACTCAAATGTTGCTGGAGCCACGCCAGCAAAAATTACCACTCTTCAACCAAGATAAACATCATATTACTTCATTACCCTTTTAAAACATATGCAAATTAAATCCATTATTCTTTTTTCTTACAGAAATGAAGTTCCTTTGGCTGGAATTCAGCAGCTCCCTTTGTCATCATTGACCATGAATGGATGAACTTCATGTAGATGATGCCCATTTCCCATCTTTGAATCAAACATTAATACCATTTGACAGTAATAAATAACATTTATCACAATAGGGATCTACTAATGATTTTCCCACTAAGCTGGCTCATCAGAACCTATCAGCTGACAACTGCATAAATGAGATTAGCATAACAGCTGCCTATGACAAATGTATCTAAATCATTTTAATGCCAGCTAGCTCTTTGATCTCCCTATCACGTTGTTGCCAAAACTAAACCCATTTCTTCAAGATACATGTTGTTTATTACAGATACATGTGTATATTCCACACCATTATGTACTCCAGAGACTTCAGTAATTAAAAGAATTAAAAATACTGATTGGATACTGCCACTATAATGTAAACTTGCAGCACTGCACTTCAGAACAACATTCCCCTGCCTGCTGCATTTCCTCCCTCCCAAATTGGAGGATTCACTGTTTAATAGCTGGGTCTTTCTCTGGCACCAAATACATGTTTTAATGGAAATATTTGTTTCAGCATCTCCTTGTGACTGTGTTGCTTACAGAGGCATCGTTTGCACGCAGTTTGAACCAGCTCCCAGAACAGGGGACATAGCCACATGCATCCACCAACACAGCAGATCGCAGGCGTTTTGTATGAATGCAACCATAGCAGGGAAAGGAGGGCAGCGTGCTTGCAGGTTACATCCGTAACAACAACTCAGGAAAGCATTTTTCAGCCCAAAACCAACCACACATAACTAAGCTTTGTTGTACCTCCCTAACACTTTGGAAAGCACCCCACTAACTTCCTAATACTGCTTCCAGTGCCCTCCTACACGGCAAGTGTGTTCCAGCACATCTATTTCATAATTCATTCCAGAAATTAGCATCTGCTTTCAGATAACTTCCAAGCACAATAACCAAAACTTAATATTAAAAGTTTTACAGCTACTCTTTGAATAAAGAGAAAGCAAACTAGCTCTCTGTTTTGCCTTAGAACTTAAAAATATACTCATGTACACAGCAGGCTAAGTAAATTGCACTACATGTGACTTAACTCTGAGAACCAGACTACAAATATTGAACAGCATCAGAGACCAGTTCCCCCAGAATCAGCACCAACCCATGTCAGCGAAGGTTTCCCAATTGATCTTGGTAAAATAAAAGTTTCAAGGGTTTTGCATAAGCATGGAAAATGGGCAGCTGTGAGAACTAATGAGATTTCAGGCTGCAGACTGCTACAGTACTCCTGTTCTAGTGGGCTCTAGTAAATATCTCATTTCTAATGTTGGTATATTCACAAGCACTTTGTTCTTTCTTGCATTTCAATTAAAATTCATGGGATGATTTCTGCACATATTTTTCAAGTCTGCCTGCATTTCCCATATCTTAGAAAAATTTCTGGCCATTTATTTTTGACACAAGATGAACAGAATGTATGGTCTTTTGTCCGAGCCTTTTGTATTGTGAAGCAGGCCATTTTTCATGGATGAAACTGAGGTACACACTTACAGTTTTGACAGCATTTCTTATCATTCCTTCCAGTTAGCATTGTCACCTTTCATTATTTAATTCTGAAGTACAAGGAAGGCTGATTTATATCCATGATGTATAATTACAGGCAGATAGAGGACTTGGAAAGTAGAAACACTGAATTAGGGCTGCAGTAAATGCCTGTAAGCTTCCCATGCAGAGTCCTCTCTATGCCACCAGCCCCAGAACAAACAAAAAAATTAAACTCAATGAAGTCACACTGTTGTGAGCACTGATTTAACAAAAATCAATACAAGACTAACAAGTGCATCAATTGCAGTTGCAAGATAATTTAAAACATTTTCAAGTACAAATGATGAGATGTGTTTGTATTAAATCAAAATCATCTTTGAGTGCCCATGGCCAAAAATGCTTTTTTTTTTTTTTTAACCTCCACTTCATTTGAAATCACTTTGACACAAGTCCACTCTGCATTTGGAAGAGAGGCGCTTTCTGCAGCTCTTTCATATGATAATGTACAGTATATTTTCAGCAGCCTTTTTTAAAGTTTAAACAAATGGAAGGCTTATTAAGAAGATATCATAATTACATGCAGCTATTTTACTGGCTCTTATCTGAAGCAAAAGAAAGCAATTAGTTCAGAACATAAATTCATTCAAGACATTTACTGAACATGAGGGAATAGACCAGCAGGAGAATAGGCCCATTTTCCCATTTCATCTTCCCTGTAGAAAGTCTGCTTATTCAAGCAGATTTAACAGAAACTACAAAATAGCTTTAGTAATGTGGACTCTTATATTGGGAGGAAAAAAAAACTAAAATATCAAAAGACTTCCAAGATCATTTTGCAAATGGCTAAATTTATACATCCAAAAAAAGAAATCACTGTGGTGGCCTAGGATGAAGGACAATTGCTCTGACAAACTATAAGAATCATTGGAGCAATAGACAGAAAAAGACATTCCTAGTCTAAGTGATAAGTGGTTCAATTCTGGCCATTAGAAAACAACAGATTACTGAAAACTGATTAATAAATCTAAAGGATAAGGTTTTTTTGCTTAGATTGTGGATTGTTGTTTTCTTCACTGGATATAGACACCAAGTGCAAAATATTAAGAGAAAAATCAGCACTTATTTCCTCTGCTTTTTAGCCATTCTCTCCTCTACAGCACTGATCACCATAGTCCCCAGCACCAAAATATTTCACATTTTAAGCATGAAAATTGCCCAAGCAAATCCAGAGTGCTCAGTGCAGCTATTTCTGTGCTGGGAGTGAAACATCTCTTTCAAGGGGACAGCAAGGAAAGGAAGACTTGGACCCTAGAGCCACCACGAGTTGTCACAGTGACGATGCAAGCCTGGACAAGACCTCCAGCAGGAGCTACCACTGCTTTTTCTCTTGATATTTAAAACCTCAACACCTCTAACATATGGAAAAACTTTCTCAAAGAGGAACAGAGGAAAAGTCAGGTCCAAGCTTTTCAAAAGTCTTACTCCATTTTATTTAAGTTGCAGCCTTGCAGTGCTCTTCTGGGATCACGCAGATACTTCCAGGAGCTGAAGAGGATCATTTTGGCAATAGATTGAGCTGCTTATTTTCAAGCCCTAGTAATCCAAAACAGTTAGTACATAATATTTCATATTCTAGCTTGCCTTTATTTTCCCACCAATTAAGAAAAAATAGCACAGAATAAAAGCACTCATCTTTTGTCAGAAGTGTAAGAAGAAAGAGCATAGAAAACATAATATTTTTCCCTTGAGGCATATGCACAGAATCCTCATCTGTAAGATAACACCTACATGCAAATCCTTTTTCTCTATGAAGAATGATAGGACATTCCGACTAGAATTTGTTAGTGTTTTCCTAACTACTACAAAAACAACCATTTTCCTGGCAAAAGCTTTTGGCAGGTACACAGGTACAGTAATAGTTCATCTTTCTATAGCTGTCTCCTCTTTCAGATCTCGGTAGCAATAATTCACTTCGAGGAAACAGTCTGCAGGTATTTTTTGCTCTGGCACTGCCATCAATTGAGCTCCAAAATGTTTCTTTTAACAAATGCAACATAACTCATGCATAGTCACTACTGAACCTAGCAAATTCCTAATTAGTGACAATTTTGCACCTGCTGTTATGGGTAAACGCTGTTCTCTAATTTAACTTGATACCTTGATTATTCTTTGGAAACTGCAGGAGATGCAGATTACCTTGCATGTTTCCCAAGAATAACACAGCAGTTACAGCTGAATCAAGACAGAAAAGCAGTAACTTAGCAGTAATCAAGACCTTGCAACACACACCTACTGCTCTATTGCATCCATGAATATCATCCCCAGGACGTTGTTGCTAATTCATATGCTTAAAATTGAACATGATCACAAGTTTAACCACATGTTACCAGCTGAAGTTCAAGCATTATGTACATTTTGGCAAAGAGTGATCCTGCTGAAAGGTGTACCCGCGTGTCTAAAAACCTAACCCTGCTGCAGGGATCCTTTTCCACTTTGAACCATTAGTGTCATGCGGTGAATTAGTGACACTTGCTTCTAACCAAGAAAAATGCTAAAAGAAGAAAGGAAAGGAAATATTGCACATGGAAGAATGAAGCATGGTCCAGTTGGATGGATGAAAAGAGAGAAACAAGAAACATTACAAATGACCCTGTTGGATGCATAAGTATTTATAGCAGTATAGAATTCTTCCTTTGCCTCCATATTCCATAATGCTCAAAAGGGTATTAAAAGTATCTTATCGAAAATATGTTTTTCTTCTCTAAACCTATCACACAGTACACTTTTCAGAAGTCTAAAAGGAACATCTCCAGAAAGGAGGGGAATGCATCTTGTGTGGAGAGACACAAAAAGCTTCTCACACCAGAAGGAAACTGATCCTCTTCTATACTTCCAGCATGTCACAGCTCAGAGTGAGGGAAAAGAAACCATTTTTATTGGTACTGTGCTACTAGCATATTTTTAAAGTATTAGTTTACAAAATAACCATGTGATTATCCCATCCATCATCAGTAATCAGGGTAATGAAATGCCTGTCAATTCCATTTTATAAAAAAATAATTCCTGCTTATCAATGTGGGATTTTTTTCTCTCTTACTAGAAGTGAGCAATATTAGAAGAGATTATTGAAGAATCCTGACATTTTTTAGAGTCTGGAAGTGCTGTGGCACTTACTGAACGTTTCAGAAAACCTTTTTCAGTTTTATTGTGCAGCTTAACCAAGCCAATAATCAACAGAAATTACTCTGCTGGTCATGTCTTAAACTTTAATTAGATCTACTACTAGATTGAATACATTTCTACTCTGACATACTCTCTCCGCAGTTAATTGCATCATAAGTTATGTTTTAAAAAGTCAACTCTTGAATAAATGCGAATTGGAGTGAGCTTTTGCCAAATGTTATAATTTGACTTTCCTAAGAATAACCATACTATTAAAAATTATGAAACGTAAATGGTTGCAACCCAAATACACATATGCTCAGATATCATCCAAGGTGATTGCAACCTGCAGCTCTCTAACACTGAGGTAAGAGATTCCATGTTCATCTAATACTCAGGTCAAAGCTGACGCTCTGGGCAATGAGTAGCAAGCAAAAGATACAATACTAATATATCTGTACCAGGCATAATACAAAGAGAACTGGATAAAGCAACAACTTGGTACAAAATGATAGGCGAAGAATCAATCAACACAAAATAAATAGGCTTTAGCTATTTACAAGTCTTCAAAAATAGAGCTTAAAAAGTTCTGAAAAAGTTAAACTACACACACTGATTAAAGACAAAAAGGAAAAACAACCCCACATAACTTGAACAATAACACCTAGCAATAAACAGCACTTTGGTAGTAATATACCATAATAGTGTGTTGAACTGCTGCCTTGATCCTGCATGTAACCTTGAACAAAGCCTTCAAATGGCCACCAAGACACACACGGTCCGTGCTGGCAAGCTAGAGAGATCTAGGCCTAAAGCAACAGCAAAAGAGGTCACCTGCCCTGGGGACATCTCATAGCAGAAGGCGACTGTGTTGGCCAGGCAAGCTAGGACCATCCCTGCTGGGCCTGGTCTGCTCTTTCCACTGGACCCTCCTGCTGCCTACAAAGCACTTGAACTTTCATAGATCAGTCTAGGGCAAGAATGCCAGCCTAACACACCACATGTCTACCCCTGCTTATAAGGACAGTCATTTCTTCACAGCTTTAATAGGAAAGCTCACAAAAAAAATAACCTGTCTTAGATGGTCATAATACCCATTACAATAGTGGGCTTGAGAATCTTAACTTTTTTTTTTTGCCCAGAATAGTATTTGGGACCTTAAGTGAAATACCCCAGTTTGTTAAGAAATCAGTAAACAATGAACTGGGCATTGAGTTCATCAACCTAATAACTAGCCTTGATAGCAGGTTGTGCTTGAATGCTGGCTCAGCATTACAATTTCAAGTGCTGTACAGAAAAGAAATTTGCATTCTTAAGTATTCTGTTTCAGCGGGTGACTATAATGAACACAGACACACTGAACACACAAGAAAATACTGGAAAATGGGGCATTTACTCTTCAAGCTTTCAATAAATCTATTTAAAAGGGTTTTCTGCTGACTCAAGGATTGCCATTTTGAACTAGAAATAGTTTCAACATACACCAAAAAAACATGAACTTTCCATCATCTGTTCTGTCAAGATGCTACACTTTAGGATCACTTCCTTTGTCGCTTGGACTACAAAAGGCTTGTCAGGATTAAAGAACTCCTCAGGACATACAGAGAATCTTTGCAGCTGTACTATTGCCATGACTATGTCCCCATGAGAAGTGTATCCATGCAATCATGCAAAAATGTGTCAATTGTACAAACTTATGGGAGAAAAACAAGCTGCTTCTCCTGCAGCTCAAAAAGTTGCTGCTTTTCCTTTAGAGCTCTGCTGATGCTGCGTTCAGCAGCTCTGCTATTGCAGCTCCTCTTTTCATGTGCCTCAGGGGACGGAGAGGCTGGTGCAGATGGTAAACAAAGATGCTTTATGGTCTAGGAGCTTATACTGCGAAATTCAGACTTGCTTTTCATCTCTCCATCTTGATGTTAAGCAAAGAAATTACTCAAATTCATTATCAAGATGGTCCCAAGTTTTATGCAACTCCTCTATCAGTGCAGGGTAACACAGATATGTCTTACAGTCTCAGAAAGCTTACTGACAAGTTTTCAAAGTTCATTTTGTACCTAAACTTCATCCGGTTATTTCACTTGGCTTATATGGTATAAACAGAAACCAGGTCTTTGGTAATACAAGTTTTTAGAACTGTTATCACTTGAAGATCTAGATTCCCTCCAAAGGCAAAGTTGTCAATGCATCCAGTAGTTTTGATTCTACCAAGAATGACTAAGTGTTGTCTGATCAGAGATCTAATTAGTAGTATGTAATGAAAAATAAACAGCTTCTGGTCAAGAGAGTATAAGCGTTTTAAAAAAGAGCAACAAAATTAGAACTTTTTTACTTAAATTATTGCTAGTCTAAAAATGGAAAAGAATTGACACCTGATTTTAAAGTAATATTTCAACATATTACACACTTAACACTTGCTGCATTTGTTATGAGTAAAAGTCAATTCAGAGTCCAGAGTCCCAAAACTGAGTCTCATTTACATCTGTTAAGTCAAAAAGTAACAACTCTACTAACTACTCACAGTTATTCCTTCAGGCCAAAAATTATTTCCCTGGAGATTGAGTCCACTCCTTGGAGACATCACCATTTATTTAGGCCAGAAAGATATAATGCATTTATGTCAGAGAGAAATAGGCCTAACTCCTGAGTAGGGTCTACTGTTGTCATTAGCCCACTAACATAACACCGAGGAAAATGTTATACTGTCAAAAAGCCTGAACAACTGAACATGTACTATATGAACAGTTGACTTAGCTCTCTCCTTACCAGCATTTAGCTTCCATGTGTACTCTTTACAAAACACACCACACTTTAAAACTGAACAGAAACTCACTGCAATTACCTTATACAATACACAAAGTTCAGCTAGTATTATAAAAACATGTTGATGCTGTATAATGCGTATTTATAGAACTTACACAATTGCTCTACCTCTGTACAGCCACCGAAAGGCAAGACACATTTCAGCATTTGTGCAGCTTGAGTGGGAAACTCGATAGAGCCCGTGATAGGACCTGCACACATTCTGCATTGCTTAATTGCCACAAGCATGGGATGCCTTCAACAGGCTTGTGCTCAACAGGCAGCACAAGATGCTGAAGCAGCAAGTGTTTCCATTAAGCTGGCTGCAACACAGGTCCTGAAAATCCTACACAGCTACCCACACCTCACTCCTATGCAACCAAGTGACTTTGAAACAGCTTCTGCTCTTTCAGAAAGGATCACAAACACTTGATTCTCTGAAAAACACTGGGTGATATAAGCTATGTGTAAATCTTTAACACATACAACTGAGCAGTCTAACACAAAATTTAGCATTTTCACTGATAGAAAAGGCCTTTTACAAGGGAGTCATTGTGTTTAGTGACCACTTTGCACCTAATTCTGGTCTGAGTTTAACTACTTTAGCTCCTAATGTTCTGATCTTAAGTGTTGTTTTCTAAACAAAAGATCAAAAAAAGCCAAGCACAATTAAGAGATGCCAATTAGAGTAGCAGCACTGCAGTAAGTACAAGACACAGATCAGCCTGCACATCCCAGAAGAGCGAAGCACAGTTACCCACCAGGGTTACGGGGTATTAGCAACACTAAACATAGAAACTCTTGCTGCACATTGCTAAGCTGATTAAAGTTTGCAACATACACAGCGTCCCTTCCCAAGTAATAAACCCTCCAAGCCAATCTCTCTCCATCTGAGCTAACAGCAGTGATGCCAAGGAATTGGCTTCTTACAAAACTTCCTGTGAAAAGCTCCACAAACACAAGGCAGTAAAGTGGCAAAACGTGCTGCAAAAAGCAAGGCAAGCAGCATGATGTTAACTTACGTGACTCCATCTGAGGTTACTGGGGGAATTAATTTCTGTCCTCTGCTCCCACTAAAGCGTAACCATTTCTTTAGTCTGAAGCGTCATGACAACACTCTTGGTGGCGGGCAATCATCCTTGTCACTGGTTGGCCATTTTACTTTGCAGGGTTACTGGGCCTTTATTCCTCCTGGGTAGTTACTGAGATATTTCTAACTTTCCTTTACACTAGTTGTCTATTGATCTTGTTTAACTGCTTATTATGGATTTCTGCAGGTGTAAGCACCTGCAGTTTTTCTCTAACCTACTGAGCATTTATGTAAACCACTCCAGACATATACGCTTTCGTCTTGTATTATTTTTTTGGATGAGTATTTCTTTTACTTTTGAACCTGGTGACTGAGACTAGGGTTCTCATTTTCCTTCAACTTTCTCATATTCACTCATATCGGGACACTCTTTACTCCTTCCCCTGGGCAAGCATCAGCAGCTAAGATGCCTTGTTCTCTCTAATCCCAAGACAGAGGGAGGTAAGAAGGGAAATTGCCAGGAAAAGTCACTACCAATTGTAGGTAGTAGAGTGAAGGATTTAATATCCTCACCAGGGGTCTTCTGTTCCTTACACAGCACAGCAACAAGAACATCTCGTGAATGTTCCAGGCGGACCATTTCTAAGCAGTCAAGGGTTTTGAGAGACCCAGTTCCAGTCAACTTCTAAGCTCTTATTTCTAATAGAGGAGTAGAGGTTTTGCAAATTAAAGCATTTCCTTGCTACTTAATTCATTTCAAATTAAGTAGGACTCCCAGCCACTTTCAGGTATCCAATGATTATGAGGGTATCAGCATTTTCCCCTGCTGGATGTCATTTATGGGCATCAAGACCCAGTGTCCTGACTCAGAACAGGCATTTAAGTTCTCCAGATACTAATTTTACACACACAACAAACTTGGAA
The DNA here is from genome assembly GCA_013389825.1 of Crypturellus undulatus. NCBI lineage: Eukaryota > Metazoa > Chordata > Aves > Tinamiformes > Tinamidae > Crypturellus > Crypturellus undulatus. The sequence goes on along the minus strand of VWPW01011279.1, from coordinate 185,485 downwards.
GTCCTATAAAGAGGAAAATACAAAGTAACTACAAAAATAAGCAGGTATGAAGGCACTTACATTCAAGAGATCAAGATGTGACACAGTCCTATTACTCAGCTGTGAAGAGAGCTCCTCTCCCTTCTCCTCCTTTTAACAAGGGTCTTAAACATCCGTGCATGCAATTAGACATTACCCAGATCCAACCCCCATCATTAAGAATCCAGTAAGTTAGGAAGGCCTGAAAAACCTGGCCCACCTTCATTTCATTCATCTTTCATTGATGCAACCAGTAGCTATGCTGAAAACCACTTAACCCTCTTCTTTGGGGAGGCAGACAGGGTGTTCTACCAGCACCTCAACCATCTGCTTTTTCTATATATTAAGTCAGAGGAATGAAAGTTCAGTTCTGTGTGACAACTGTGAGTCTGATGATACCCTAGAAACAAAAGGGCATTTGAGGATAGGTTCTGCATTAATCAGAAACACCTCATTACTGTAGGTGAAACTAACTATAAATTATTTCCAATGTATTGATACAACCTAAACTTAACATTCATTGAGGAAAAGTAGAATTTATTCCCAGAATCAGAGACCAACTAAAATGATGAAAAAGGTTCTTTTCAAAACACAATAATGCTGCAATCAAATTGCAGCATTTCAAAACCATTTCTTCTATTAAGCAGTACTCCCCCGGAATTCTATTTTTTTTCAATTAGGAAAGATTTTTACTGAATATTCTATACCTTTTCCTTCCCCCCTTTTAAAAGGGTAGAATGACTCAAAGTGGTATATTTAGGTACTTCAAAATCAGAGATTTGAGTAGGATAAAAGTTTCAAATGGATTTAAATGAGACACCACAGAGGAAAGGAGGATAGAAATAATTTTGAATGAACAATCAGAAGAGTACTTGAAAATCACGAACATTTGAGGGGGTTTACAGAAAAGTGTTTAACAAAACCTTTGCTACAAATGTTCAAGTGGATTTCACATATAACATCACTGCTGAAACAGCTGCAATTTTATCTGTCTCTTACTAACAAAACTTGTTCAAAAAACCTCTATTGATCTAAAGTCACAATTTAACCAAATATATCTCACTAGAAACACATGCATAATATTTGCCTTAAACTCATTTCATGACATAAGAGAATGCCAGAACTACTTCTAGCAATTGAACAAGAGGTTTCAATTTTTTAATTACAATGACATTATACAGTACTCATTCATCAGTTCAACTTCTCATGTCCTACTCATTTGCTTCATGGAAACCACAGCTCAGGTGTTGTGTGCAAACATATTCTACAAGCATTTCATTAGAAATGGCCCTCAGCTTCGTTAGAGTACAGTAGAGGCACATCAAGTATATCAACTACAATTCTCACAAGGTAAAGGGCATCTCAGATGTATTTGAACAGTAAATGGAACAGAGGAAATTTTTTAAACTCACAAAATGGAGACTTTAACCTACCTATTTCCATGTTGCATGAGCAAGACTTCAAGAATGGATGGTAGTTTTATAGATACAACACTAAACTTATCAGTACAAAATTAGGTTTTCAAATGCTAAGCATCCATAGCCAGCTCTCACAACCTTACTTATCAGCAACTCTTTTAAAGAAAGATCTGTACTCTTTGCAATAGTGACCCTTACATCAGATTAGGGCATCTTAAAGAAATTCTCTCTCCACTGTCCTCAGGATCCTAGAGATACTTAATAACAGAATTAAAAACTTAACCAGCAATGTAAGCAATGGTGATATCCAGCACTGCTCACAGAATTAAATTCCTTCCCTTCCATAAAGGGCTCATCTTGCAAATACAACAAAATACCAAAAACAGTCAGCCCTGAGCAGTAACACTGAATAACATTTCAGAAAAGAGTCCTGTGATAGCACAATTGATTCCTCCCATGTATCATCTATACACTGATCCGTACATTTTTATGCACTGCATTTTGGCTGTTAAAGGTCATGTCCCCAACTCTGTGAAGCTACTCCAGCTTCCCAGCTACCCTGGACACCTGCTGCAGAAGTGATCCTGACAGCNGTCAGCCCTGAGCAGTAACACTGAATAACATTTCAGAAAAGAGTCCTGTGATAGCACAATTGATTCCTCCCATGTATCATCTATACACTGATCCGTACATTTTTATGCACTGCATTTTGGCTGTTAAAGGTCGTGTCCCCAACTCTGTGAAGCTACTCCAGCATCTACCCCGGACACCTGCTGCAGATGTGACCCTGACAGCACTGCAAATCCACTTTAACTTGTCACAGCCATCTAATACCATTTGTTTGCCAAATCAATAAGAGAGGAGCAAGTGCTCCAAAGAGAGGTTTTGAAATAAATGCCTAGACCCAGGCCATTTGTTAAAGAGAAAATTCTGTCTGCATTTTAGCAGAAGCCAATCCAGTATGAATTCAAAGCATAAAAAGAGAATAAATCAATACACGGGGTCTTCTGATTTTACCCTATTGGACACCAATTTACTCTTTGGGCTCTTAAAGCATTCTAGGTTTGTCATATTTAAGTCTTATTTTCATTCTAGCACAGAGGAAGGAAGCTAAACCCTACGTAACTTAGCAAAAGTGTTAAAATTGTCTAAGACATGAGTGGAGGCTGTGATGCACCATCTGCACTGACTGCTCTGTGGTTCTAGCGCATACGTCTCTCCAGGCCACATTTACCACTTTTCAGACTGAATTGAGTTCACTGAGTCTCTGTGTACATTTGACCAATCGTAAGACCTTGAAAGACACCAGTCTCCCTCCCTGACATGGAGGAGGAACATGGACAGTGAATGTGAAGCCAGAAAAAGAAGCATCTCATTGCTATTACCTACCTGCAGTCTCTTACCAGTACATGCAGCATCATCTAAACTATTCTGACACACCACTTCTCAAAACAAACTTCTTCCCTGTCTTAGTGTCACACAGTCAACTTCTTGGGGTCTTAGTTACGTACAAGTTTGTCAAGGGAAGATCTTCAAAATAATTTTGCCCTGTTTCTCTTAACACAATTGGAACAGCTGAGGAAAAACAGCATTGCAACACACGACCAGAAGAAAAAGCTTCTAAAAAGTGCGCCCTTAGAAGGGGATTGGAAAAAGCATATTAGATAAGGATTAAAATCTGAGAAATTTAAAGATGAGGCAGAGTTGGAACATAGGACATAAACCCATCTTGGCCAACATTACTCAGTGGCCTTTGTCCCATTGCTTAACCCTTGACATGGACAAGCAACTTCCCCAGCTGTGTGTGGGTACCAGTTTTAGCTTAAAGCACAAGCAATACATTCATTATGTTATGATACTTTCCCAGAGCTTCAAAGCAACATTATTCTGTGCACATACTGGCTGTTGAAAGAATGTGTGAAGGAAAAAAAATAGTCCCAAAAGACTGAGATTTTAAATGCATATTTAGCACTAGTAGATGCACATCTTATAAAAAATCCCATAAGGATCAGCTATATTGAAATTCTAGTCACAGTTTGCATTAAGCCAGCTTATTGTTTTCTATTTAATAAAAGAATTACTTGAACTCAGGAACTGTTTGTACATTTAAACACAATTTCTTTACAGAAGCTTCATTTTTTTTATTGCAGAACTAGGCCTTGACAAAGACCATATTGTGGTGTTGGATGTTCCCGCCTCCGCCTCTTTCCATCTGGAACAAGAAAAAGCTAAGGCAGAGTAGTAATAGAGTTACTAGAAAGCGTGCAATCTTGTCACTTGAGGTTTTATTTTGTCATTCGTTTTCAAGATGTGCCTTTTTTAATGTAACATTAATTATATGCCTGTATGATCATGACTACCTGATATAATATTTTCTTCCAACAGAGAGATCACATATCCCACTACAGACACTTGCATAGATTGCGGTATGTTTATGAAAAGCAGACTTTGCCATTGTTGCCGGGTTATTTGATATCAGTATCAATTTAGCAATAACAGACATTCATCCTCTTTGCAGAAGAAAAGACAGAGAATTTACCAATTTATACAAGAGACAGCATGAAACCATTCATGGACATTCACAAGTTGGGAAAACAGGAGCACATACTCCCTATCTCTAATCAAGAACAGTTTAACATAACATTTCTACAATGTATAACAAATGTCACTTGAATTGCCTTTTCATAAGTTGTACCTGTGTGAATGTATGAATTCACATTTTACTATTTGAAAATAAGCTCAGTCAGAGGTGACAGAATAAAGACTAAGTCTACAAGCAAAGGGAGAACCTGGCAAAGGTGTTACTTGTTATTTACCATGGAATAAGGCGGTAAATTATGCTATGCAAAAAAACCACCTCTAGTACTTCAGCTCACTATAAACTAGACATACTATCCCAGGAGAGTCAGAAGGAAGTCAGCAACAGCCTACTGAATAGGATAAGAATCTCATCTTTTCCCTGGTTGTCTCCTAAGAGAATTTGTTTTCAATAACACACTTAATCACGTAACTTGGCATTTAAGATCAACTAATGGAAAAAAGGATAAGAAGTTAAACATGCAAAAACTAAAAAAATGCTTGTATGCTTTGTATGAAGAGTTTTCATTTACTTTGCATCCACCCCTTGAAGGGGTGCAATACAAGGTCTATGCATCAAATCACCATCTAAAAAAAGTCAAAAGCAAAGTATAAGAAGATGCTGGAGTTTTTTTGCTGTTGCCTTTTTTTCTTTAAAGAAGATCCAGTTATGAAATAAGAAGTATACAAAGGTCAAATATTGTAAAATATTGTATCTTTGTTCAGAAGTGCCCATAACTAATAGCAGTGACACAAAAGGCAAACCTACTGGCTGGGTTGTGGCAGAAAATGTAGTTTTCCCAGACCTCCCATTCAAACATATGTTCTTAGTGCCACAGAAATAAGAGCTCATCTCAGTAGCTTACTTTTTTAAATTAAAAAATAATAATTATACAGTAAGTCTATCAGAAAGACTAGGTGTTACTTTATTTGCCGGGTAAAAATATTTTGAAATTTGTATTTCGATTTCCTTGTGAAACCACCACATTGTGAAATCCTTTTTGTTCTCAAGATGGAGCACAATGCCAACTAAAATATTTAAAATGATAGTGTACAAGTCTACTCTGTTTGTGCTACAGACATTCTGGCACATTCACTTTTTAATTATTTTATTCCAGGAGAAAAAAGAGGTCAGATTTATTACTAAGGTGGACAGGTCTGGCAATATTATTATAGCTGTGACAAATGAATAAACCAGCAGATTTTTTCAAACCATAAAGCACTTAAATAGATATGAAAAGCTAACNTTAATTATTTTATTCCAGGAGAAAAAAGTGGTCAGATTTATTACTAAGGTGGACCACCTTTATTACTAAGGTGTCCACCTTAGTAATAGGTAACAAATGAATAAACCAGTAGATTTTTTCAAACCATAAAGCACTTAGATAAATAGATATGAAAAGCTAAAGCAAAAGAATTGAGGAGTAAAAAACCTCATTGCAAGAGCAAAGGGCTGTACAGAAGACAGCTCACTTTTTAATACATGGGCAGATCCTAGAACATACCAGGGATCTGAATTAAAAGTATATCCTAGTCTGGTTTCACAAAGCAATTTGGCTAATCTTACACTCAACTTGGAGTAAAAATGAAATAACTGCATTTTCACCTTCATTATTTTGCAGTGACACAGGGTGTCGCTTTATATGGAGTGCCAAAAGGCTTCAGTTGATCACAATTGTACATGGCATGGAATTGTTTGACTGGAAAATATTTCTTATCCTGTGTAAATGTGCTGGGAGTAGGACAATTAATTGTAGTTAATGTGGTTTTATCTCAGTGAAGATCTGGCAGGAGTAAGACCTCACATCACAAAAGAAAAAAACACAGTATAAAGACATCACTGTTTTACATGACATAACACCTTAACATTTTATGCCATCACAGCAATTCAAAACAGTCTCAGAACCTCAAAAGTGATAGATAAGATGTCATCCTAGACATTAGGGAAACAGAACCACCTTTGAACTGGGATATAGCAGGAGTTCAGAAGCACAGTCTTTTGGACAGAGCATTGGAAAAAATGCTACTTCAAAGTGCTGTAGATAACTGCAGAGCTGGAAATACTCCAGATTTGTAAGATGAAAAGTATTAGCACCTTTCATAAGTGACACGTGCTCTCTAATGGTTTTAAGCCTTATCCACAAGGCAGTTTAGTGCATTGCCTTCTAACACCATCATAAGGCACCAATTTATGACCAATTGGAAGAGAAAAGCAAGGCCCCTCTGATAATATCATTACCAATGATGAGCAGAAGTTTCTTTGAAGTGCTCTGCATAGAGCAAAGCCAAATCATTTGCATGGATCATGCTTTGCAGCACAGAGGACACAGTTGGATTAAAGCATCTTTGTGTCCAAGATACATAGGTAAAGACAAATAAGCAGCCTAACACTATTAATGCCATGAAGTTATATGGAGCTGTTTTTTTAAAATGAATTGTGTCCACAGATTTTCGACTCCCTTGGTATATTAAGACAACATTGTGAAAACACAACATGCCATCCAAACACAACAGCATTGAAGGGATAGAGCCACACTTGAGCTTGCTCATCATTTACGAGCAAGTTTAACTGAATTACCCTTGGAACTATAAAGCTATGTTGAGAGTAGCAGCAACATTCTACCTCTAACAGGAACAAGTCTCTGACCTGCCTACGGAGATCCAAAACCAGTCATCTTCCTGCTTTTCCGGTGAATTATGGTGAATGTTCTTCCTCATATTAAGCTGCAGCAGGAGGCTGTAAAGATTTGGGGGTAATTTCATGTAGATGACATACTGCCTGGAGTATCACTTGGCTTTTCCTAGAGAAATGCTGACTTGAAGAAATATTAGCAGTATCTTCCTCTAGGAAAAAAGGAGTCCATGTTCTGAATTTATTCTTTGTCTTAAAATACACTGGTGAGAAGTAAAAACACAGTCTAACTACATATCCTCTAGCACTAAAACCTGACCCAGTCAGATATCCTTTGACAGATCTACAAAGACCATTAATCTCATATATGTGAGCTTGCATAGTGTCCAACTCAAAACTGAAAGAAAAATCTTTTGTCATACTAGTTTTAAAATTCAACTTGAAGCCTAAGACTAAAGCTTAGATTCACTCTTGCAGCTGCATGAGAACTTGTTGGAAATGTGAACCTTAATATTTTAAAGTTATAAATACACAAATGTTTTTCCTTCGCAACTGAGGAAATAAAGACTATTTTAAGTTTATAAACCTCCCTTCTTACACGCTTCCCCTAAACCTGTGCCATTACTCTGAGAAATATATTGGTCAAGCAATAACATGTCTATGAGATGACTGCACCAACACTTTTAGTGTGGTACTGCTCTAATGATTCACCACAGCGTTAAATCACTACAGAAAAGATCTCTCTGATGTGCTAACTACAGACATTTTTCCAGTAAAAGAAATCATTGAGAGACTAAGCTGTCAGGGAATGATCCTTTTAGATTTGATGTTTCAGAATTAGCAGTTATTTCATTAATAAGAAAAAATAATTTCCTTTGTACTTGTGGATGGGCTAGTCTCCCAATGACTTCTGCCAGCCAGAATCAAACACACAAAATAGAAGCCAACTACTTTACTCCCTTGACCAAAACGTTGTAGCCAAACAGGGGAAGTGAGGCAGAATATCAGTATCAAAAGAAAAAAAATGACATGAGCTTGTTTTAATATCTCTGCCCTGCATAAAATTTTCACAGAAGTTATGCTTATAAGTTATGCTTATATAGCATATAGCCCAATATACTCACAATGAAAACAGTGCAAGATTCTTGAATGGCAGGAAAAGCTCACTCTATCCAAGATATTCCATCTGATGTGCTGGGGGACAGGCACAAAGGGAGAAACACAACATGATATTACCCAACTTAAGTATTTCTATCACTTTTCTTTTAATAATCAATTACTGTAGGTCAGCGTCACTAGAATAGTTAAATTTACCTTTGAAAGGATTTCTTTTGGTTTCTAAAAACACTAATTGGTTAAGAACTTGCAGACAATATTCTTACAAACCGTAGATGCTCATCTAAGCATTCTTGTGTCTAACTTGTGTATGAGTGTGCTCAAATGAAGATCTAGTGCTGTCACATAACTAAGCCTGCAACCGTATCATTTACCTAAAGCAATTTATTCAAGGTTTCATCATCATGCTGCTTTGAAGCTGAAAATGAAAGACTTTACATTTAATGAAGACCATCTGAAGTGTCCCCGTTGCAGCTGCAGGCTCTGTAGAAACTGTAGTGCAGGAGGTAATATACTGTATTGTAATGCAGATTTGCTTGAGACTGCATCTGCGGCGACAAGATCATTTCCCATGGTCTTCACTGTATTTCTATTATTCATACAAGACATTGTAAAAGCAGCTATAATTTTTACCACATACTAAATGCATAAAGATGATAATGGAAATTGTGAATTATGAATGACTTGCTGTTATTGTGATTTTTTCAAGGATTCTCATAAAGAAAATTATGTGTGTACAAAGATACTCTGGCTAAACTTCTCTATATTGATCTTGAGAAATGATTTAAAGAATATTATAATTAACATAGAATTCAGATTTGTGTTTCATGACAATGCCAAATAAACTAACTGTCAAAGGCAATTACATACCAATGCTACCTAGGGACAGGCATAGTCACATTTGGGATTAATGAGACTGAAAACAGTCTGAGGAAAAGAGTTTCCCAGCTACTTACCTGTGTTCTTCCAAATTCAAAGAAGTCACAAGCAAACTTAGTAGAATATTTTGTAGTGAGCATATTCTAATGTCAAGAAATAAGCAATAAGATGAGGGTTTTCTTTTTCATAGGTGGCTGAAAACCTTTCTTTTTAAATAAAACTCTTCTATGAACTGCACAGTGAAAACATATGAATCTCTACTTGTCATTTCTATCCTGGTGAGATATTAATCATTAGTCTTGGCCATTAATATTAATTCTATTAATGATCCTATAAGGACTAGAAATTCTTCTGCTTTGATAACATTTAGAAATTATTAGAAGAGCTATTCAATAAAATTGTTTCAGCACAAAAAAGCCCACCCTGAAGTATTGTGAGTGAGGGTTAGACCCCGAGTCTGTGCACCCTCTTCATACTCAAGGCAGCTTTCTTCGAAGTCTCTCATATGCCTTAGACTGATCTATCATCTCTTCTGTGGCCAAGAATGTGATATGAAGCAATGGGAACTCTTAACATGAGACCATTTCTAAAGGCTATATTAAAATCGAATTAAAAACAAGCATCATAATGAAAGAACAAGCAACTAAATCTAGTCAATAGTGCAGGTAAATCTGAAAATATTATAAGGGAGAAGAGACAAAAGCTTTAAAACAGTCAATGATCTCAGCATGGACAAAACAATCTGTATTTAGGTAAGAATCTACCTGTTATGATTTTAAGGACACAAGCAAATTTTACAGGGCAATTCCTAACTAAGAAGATTTCTCACACATTCACTGCCCATTTCCTCCCATTCAGTGCCAGATGACTACAGTGCCCTGTAGTTATTTTCCTATAGGAATTTTGCTCCACTTAAAACACTAAGGGTGGACTTGTTTGTTTTAACTCCTGGAGGGATGGCATGTTTTAAAAAACAGAACAAACATGATACCTACACACTTAACCACAATAACCCTTTCAAGTTACAAAACTGTCTAAAAGAAATAAAAATAAAATTTCCAGATGATTTATCACAGGATTCCTGACATGGCATCAAAGCAGTGTGTGCCTGTTAGTGTAGGCATCAATAATTTAGAAAATCACAGTGATTAAATAGATTAAGAGCTTTATATAGCACTATAGACCCAGAAGTTCCTCATTTGCTGCAGCAGTTCCCTCAAGTATATCATAAAACATACACAGCCAAAGAGTATTTTGATTATATTAGCTCCTTGGTAATAGCCACGCTAAGGTTAAGTATCACCAACTCTAAAGAGTTCCACTCAATATGTAAAATTGAGAGCAGTTATTAGCTACAACCCTGAATTCACTCAAAATAATCCCCAATTCCACACATATAGTATCCATGTAATATTTGAAAGCAGGAAGCAAAAATAACAAAGGCCCACCATACTTCTGCGGTTATCTAGATATCCCTGCTTTCATTTTACATACATCAACAGTTGAGTAATGAACTCATCTGAGATGCAGAGGAAAACAGTATCCTAAGTGGCTACACAGTCACAACCCTTCAACTCACAATTTTACCATCACCCTCAGATGGCCAACTCTAATCTCCCAAACATCATTTTCTCAGCAAAAAGACATAGGAGGTTACATTATTCATCTTGCATATTCTTGTACATGTAGTTCCATTTAACATTTAGGAAATTATTTAGAGAACAAACATCTAACATGAAATTTATCATAAGCATTACATTATAGTGGATTAAATGCATTAAACAGATATAATTATAACACATAAGTGAATTGGATTTACATATTTTACAAAATGATTTACCAGTTATTTAACATTACAGAGTTAAAAATAAGTCTAAATTCAGGCTGACCAAGTGACTTGAATACTAAAAATCTCTACCTTGTGGAGTGTTGAATCATCTTGTTTGTATTTATTGTATGAATATTGGTTTGGGTTTTATATCTTTTGAAGTCAAGTTTGTTTGCATTAATATTTGAATTTGCTTGCCACTTATTTAGAGAGAACATCCATTTCCTTATTTGTTCATAATAATCCTTCTGGAAATTGTCAATACTCTATTAAGTTTAATGATGTTATTTTACTTTCCTCAATTTTCTTCTGTTGATCACTGTAGTGATCAATGATGTGGCCAAACTAGGCCCCTGCTTCAGCAAAAACACATTTAACAAGTACAGCTATGAACTGAAAAATAATGAGCCACAAATGATCACTAAGAACAGGTTCAAATGAAAACTTGTTTTGACTAGGATAATTAAGAAAAGCTGTACAAGTGCCATACCAGCATAGAACTTGGCTGTTAATAAAACTTCATTTTTTGACTCAAATTTAGATTACACCATGTACTGCTGTAAAGATGCTGTTTCATTACTATCATTTGCCCAGTGTGCTCCTTTATTTTACTTTTTCTCCATTTGTCCATATAAATCCATTTAGTAAAACATATTGGCAGTCCTCTAAAATGTGATTTACGGTACTGTTTAAGGACTTATAGCTTGCTGCTCTTTCTTGCAACAACATTATTCTTCAGGGCTTCAAAACACTAAGCATCTCAGCCAAGAAAACAGTTTCTGATTTATAATTTCTTTTGAAAAATATTCTTGCTCACCTATTAAGAAAAATAAAAGAACATCTATTTGCTGATATCCATGTCAAAATTCCATATTATTCATTGATAAACAAATCCTCAGGCCTTAATCCTGAATATTTTCAGGATTACCTGCCTAACTTAAGTATGACTAGCCTATATGCCTTTAATGTAAATTATTTGGCTATTTTCTATATACTTCTGTGGAAACATTTAACTAATGGATACAGACCTGTGTAGATTCATTTTCACACCACCAAGTCCTAAGACTTTGTTAACTTACTGATTTAACTAAGCTGATGGTTTAGATCGATGCAATATTAGCTTCACTGACTTGAATGCTTTATTAATTTAATGTCAGTGATGCTAACTGTGATTAGGTGGTTTGATTTTGTGATTTCCAAACTGTTAGGCAACTGCATTAGAAGCTGGCCCTGTCTCACTTGTTTGAGGATCCTGGTGGATGTTAACCTAAGAACCCAAACTCCGCTCACCCAGTTTACAGGTGAGCTGCTCACAAACCACACTGATCTGATCGGCACCTATTTGCTGCACAGTCCTAGCCGCAGACATGCTTTTAAAACTGACTGCGTGGTCAAGCCAATTGCTTTCTTTGAATACAGTTCAATTCTTAAATCTTATCACCCCAAGAACTTAATTTTTATCATGTAACTTTTGTGAAATCAAGAGCTGACAAGAACAGGAAGTTACACAAGGAAACACCATCACCTGGAAACAATACTCAAAGATGACAGCAAAGGTGGGTACGCTTTTTTAAACAAAATCAGAGCTATATAATACCTAGAGCTTTATTAAATATATTTACATGTGATGATATTCACTCCAATGAAACCTCTACCCATACACATTAGGGAAAACAACTGCTATACCTCTCGTTTCCACCTCAAGAAAACATGTTCCTGAAGCCTTGGTGAGGACAGCTGAAGTGCAAGAGTTCTGCAGAGCCATTGCCCCGCATGACATCCCATACAACATGAATCCCAGTTAAGATACATTTCATACAACCAGCATTAAAATGGCATACTACATACTAATTCCTTCATGCTCACTATCTCCAATTTTTACTACTTTCCTCATTTTTGATCCTCACTAAATTGCTGTTTTTCCTGGAAAATACCTCATACCATTCCTGAGTAAGACAGGGTTCAGAATCTCATCGCAGTGTGGAAACTAAGTTGAATTCTCTAAAGAACACAAAGTTGTGCATCTTCACACATTTTACACAAACATGAGGTAAATAGTGTCTTTAAAAGATACTGCTAATTGGGCCATAATCAAGAATGACTGTCGTTGCTAGCAAACTTCAGGAACCCCTTGACCAGTTATATAACTCCTGTATCTGTTGCTCTGGAAACAAGTGACCTTCTCTTCAAGGCTTACAGCTTGCTCTGTCCTATTGAATATTACACAAAACTGCTATGAGCCTATGCTGTCACCCCATCCCACATATTCTTTAGGAGCAAAGTTGTTTCTAGCTCAGATGGTTTTTGTATCAAATCTCAAAAGTATTCTAATACCTGACTCAAAATACCTTATGCCATGTCATTCACTGCTGAAAAATTGCCTTACAGGAAAGATAAACAAGTTTCATCTCCAGTCTCCCCATCCTTGCAAAGGCTGTCAGGCTTCAGAATAACTATGGGGAGCCCTCTGATAAAATGCTAGCAGTGATAATGCACATTAATTTTCACCACTGTCTCATGAGTGTCTTCCTGCTGAGAAGTGAATCACAGTTTACATATTGATGAGAACAGCATAAAGATCCTTCCCATAGTTTCACATAGGCAGTACACAGGAACAGGACTGCAGGGTTCCCAAACTCTTACCTGAAGTTTCTGTACAAAAAGGGACATATTTATAACCCCCTACTGCTACAAAGAAGAAAATAATCTGTTCTCCATGCCCGCAGTGAAGACAACAAGTAATATGTTTAAATTACAATGAGAAAGCTTCAGTTTAAACATGAACAAAAACCCTTTTATTAGTAAGGACTGGAGGGAATTGCCTGGGTAGACAGCAGTCTCCAGCATTTCAGATCTTTAGGAACAGCTTCACCAAACAGCTGTCCTAAATCTTGAGCCTGGTGAGCTTTGAACTGTCCAGTACTTTAAGCATGGCAAGGCTCCAAATAGGCTCTCCAAGCTGATGAGCTCTCCTACCATTTACATACACAATGTTATTCAAGCTACATTAAGAGCTACTTAGCAGCAGCAGGTAAAATATCAAAAAACACATTTTATTCTACTCTCGATCCCTAAGGAACATTAAATACATTACAATAATGCTGGGGGCTTGATTAAAACTAAACACAGGGAAGAGGTCCAATGTCCTATTTCCAAAATCCTGGCTATGCTTGTAGTGCACCGACTGCCAGGGATATTTTGATCTCACTTAACAAAACACCAATGTGACCTATACCAGCACTATAGTTATGCTCTGACCATTGCATTGAACGTGTATCTGCTAACTGCATTTGCTAAGCAAAACACATATGCCAATAAACTCAGTAGTCTTTGTCTTAACGTAACATTCATATCTGTATAGAAGGGAAACATATCAAATAATTTAACTATTTCCTATCCATACAGACGCTCATTTTTCTTCTGCAGTTTACTGCAACAACAAAAATACATCCATATTTTTTTTTATTTATCCAAGTAAGACTTGTGAGCATCAGAAGTGGCATTCCTAAGAGGACATGATCAGTGCTTCTGAGCACTGAGTAGTGTCAGTGAGTAGTGTCAGCTCCATACTTGTGCTCATTACCTCTGCTTACACATTCAGGAATCTCCAAGGCTTTCTTAGTGTGCTGCTTTAACTAGCAACTTACAACCTCCTCCATTCCCACCTGCTCCTGCCTTTTCCCCACAAGTGATACCATCTGGAAGCTTTTCTCCTGGAAGGCCACAGAAAAGCACAGCCAGAGAAGGACAGAGTCCTTCGGCAGCAGCATAGTTACATCAGCCTGGATAACACAGCTTGCAGAGAGCTCTGACCTCAGTCCAGGGACACCGCGCAGGAATGTCACAAGCTTTTCTTGGGAAAAAAAAACACACTCTGTAATAGTATTTAAATACTAAAACCAAAAATATTAAATTCTTTTTTCAGTTATGTTTAAAAACATTTAGTGTACACATCTTACCTGCCCTCTGGGGGAGCAGGGGAAAAGAAACTCTCCTCTTCCCAGGCTGCCAACTGACTGCTGCTAAGTTACCGCCACAGCACACAGACCCCTGCATTCCAGAACCAAACCACCAAGTCTTGCCAACACGGTTCTCTTGACCATGAGGCTTTTGGCCAACTCTTGTGGCCCAAGGGCCATTACAACCTGGAAAATGATTAGCCTATCTTGAGCAGAAAACAGGAAAGTCAAGTTGTAAGAAAGAAGGATGTCTATCCAAGACAGTGTTCAAATGGACTTAGTGAAGACTTACTAATGAAGTGCTGGCACGCAGGTCCATTAGTATACCTGAACAGCTTTCCAAAAAAAAAAAAAAAACAATATTTTAATTTACTTTTCTAGTGATATTTGCAACACAATGCAAAAGACCTTAGTGTTTAATTTTACGCTCTCATAACCTTTTTTGTGACTTAAAACTTGCTGTTGTGCTATATCCTGATACCATAACTGGAAGACCTAGAAATCTTTATACTTAATACATATCCCTCTTTCAAAATGTCTTTCTAGTTCCCATGATTCATGAGTAGAATACATTTATGTGTACATATGCAGCTAGACTTATTTAATAGCCTAGAATTTAAGCTTCTACAATAATCTCACTGTCAAATGCTAATAAGAAAACACCGCAAGGAAGAGCAATAAAGTCAGTAATAAGCATCAGCAACTACTTCTCTTTTCAAGTAATCTATTCCCAAGGTGAAGTCATGCAGAATTGCAGCTATATCAGGCAGTGAACAGGCAGCAAGGAGATTGAGTCAAGTATGACCTTACCACCACAGCTAACAAAGGTCAAAAGGACAAATCAGGCATGGCCTATGCTGTATCTTTAGCCCTTTGCTCCTTTATTAATTAAAAAAAACCTTAAATCTCAGCACTGATCCTCTAATTGAACTTCCAAAAGGCACCATTGTGGTCCTCTTGTTGAGATTATATCTGGTCATTAGTTGAAACAGAGAAAGAAATCCACTCAACCACAGCAGATACTAACAGTACAAACAAATATTTCAGTCTGCCACAGCATTGTGCCCTCTTGAGAAATCTGTCATAATTCTTGGCACACAAAGTGTGTTTTCCATAGATCTTTTTCATCATAGATGCCCAGAAATATTTGAAATGGCCTTCTTAAAATGGGCTTTTTCCCAGCTACGTTCTAGATGCAGCTCTCATTTCGTATTTAAGCAGGGTTTCAGGTGAATTAAAATGGACAGATATGGCAGCCCTAAAGTAATATATGAAAGTCTTATTGTATTAGTCATTTTTCCTGTCATTTTGTATTAGTGTCATATTAGTCTAATGCAATACTAACATGATACTGAAATGTTAGCATATTACATATTACTCAGTGTGTCAAGCTCGAGTCTGATCATATTACTCTGCTGTGTCTATTCCAGAGATGAAACTCTTCCCTCCTCACCACCCCCTTAAAACCAGGCAGGACTTGAACAGAAAGCACGAGGCTGAGGCACACACTACTAAGGATTGCATAACAGGTATTAACATCTCTTATGTCAAAAGGAAACAACCCAGCTGCAAAGAACAGACAATATTGATTCAGTCGGGGCATTCATTAAGGGGGAAAAACACGGTATTCCTCATCACTTGGTATGGAGAGACTCAAAATCACCGTAAACTGAAGAATCATAGTAGCAGTATCCCAATATATTACTACAGTAGAAGAAATCCATTAGAAAATATAAGCATGGGATATTCCCTTTGAGCCCTCTTTACATTTAAGCAACAAGCATGACATTAGATAATACACAATTTGGTATTATTCTTTTCTGAGTGTACTTGTTTCTAATGGCCTCTTACCAAGCAGGAAGCAAACCATACCCGAGTGCTAGAAGGTGTGACCAGGTTCTTAGCCAGGTCCTGGAAAATCTTGCAAAACTGCAAACACACACTAGTTTCTGACCTCAAAGGCAAACACTTTTAAGAAATAACATTCAAACAAAATCAGAGGAGAAGAAAAATCCATGTGACCATTCTCTGTTTATAACTATTAACACATCTCTTCTTGAAAATGGTACATGAGTGTTTCAAGTTCTACTTCTATACAGGATTGCAAGCATTTTTCTAAGTGATAACCCCAACCTTTGCCAAGTGCAGCATTTCCTCTTCATATGAGGAAACGCAAGTTGAGTTTGCTTCTGAAGCCCAGATTCTTAATAAAGTAGTTTAGTATTTCAGTGCATTTAGGTAGAACAGCATTTTCAATGTATTTGTAGAAAACAAACTCAAAGAAGCCTAGAAGACAGGCCCATCCTGAAGCTGCTTCTTAAAGAACTTGGTAAATTAGGATTCATAGACAATTACAGAGAACTAAAAAACATCAAGATTTTCATGTCATCTTGTATAAATGCAGACTGAGAAACAGTTTGACCTGAATAAAATCCAGTTACTCATGGAGGCACGTGAACTACTTTGATCTATACTAAAACTGTAACTGGGGAAGAAGGGAAAAAACTTATGATCCTTGTCTATTTAACCGATTGCTCTGTATTGCTTTCAGAATAATTATTTTGCATCATATTGTCCAGGAAACCACAAAACTTGGCTGTGTCATTAAGTTTTTAGGCGATGTATTTCTTTACGTGTCCTCGGTAATTCCTATCATGATCACTACCAGTGTTGTAGAGCACGGTAATCTAGAGGACCATGGAAAAATGCCCCTTACACAAGGTCCGCATATACATACTTAGGCATGCACTTACACTTCAACATGAAAAGTGCAAGAAAAAGCAATATTTGTGTCAAGTGATGGAAAAAACCCACAGCAACCAACTGGAAATCACACAAATGTAACAGCCATAAAGAAGATAAACTTGCTGAATCCCAGTTTAGTATTGACATTGCAGTACTTCTCTATTTTGAAGATTAAATATAGATCTCACACACCTTTGTTCAAGCATAGAATCATAGAAAGGCAGCTCCCTTTACAGCTTATCCTGCAGAGCTATAGACAAGGGGCAGCTCAGTGCATTATAAGGTGCAGTCATCTGCACCTGCACACAAAAAGCAGCTTTTTGCACACATGTCCCATTTAATTTCATGTTTCACATGTTTTTCAGCTTTCCCAGATAGTCTTGATTATAACAAAGATATTATTCACAAGTACCGAGTACAAGAAAACATGACAAACAGTACTTCAGCATTTTTTTTTTTTTTAAGACTGAAAAAAGACTAAGTTTGGGTCTTAGACTTATGGGTTTAAGTCAAATATCAGTTCTTAAATCAAGCAATAAGGAAAGCTAAAGTGCCAGATTAATGTCATTTCAACATGCTAGAGCTGTAAAAGCATGTGATGTGATGAGCAGAGTTGGGCTGAATTTAGATAAATATCCAAAGCTTTTTAGAGCTGCTTGCAAAACGGAATAAACACACACTTGGTCAAACTGCCATCTGCTGGCCTCTCCCGGTATGAAGTGCTCGGGTTCAAGTTTAAGGACACGTGTCCACCTACATGGTTGCACGGAAAGGAACACGCAGCCTAACACACAGTGCCAGAAATGACAACATGTCAAACAGCCGTGTTCAGTAGGGTTGCTGAGTGCCCCATCAGCAAAAAGTGCAGTGATAAGAGAAATGAAGCCTAATCAAGTACTAATAGCTACCTACATAAAAACAGTCATATTGCAAAGGGATGAATTTCCAAGAAATTTTTTCAGCATAAAGAAATATTCCTTCTTGGAACATTGAGTTGTACCCATCAAGAAGCGAGGCTGCTCTAAGAGTGGACTAGACTCCTTTAGTAACTGCAGCCCAAGAGAACACCAAGCTAAGCACTCCCAGAAGGTTATCACGACAGGAATTAACGGAGGTGTGCTTCACTTCTGAAAGCGAGAACCCAAACTAGTTAAACAGGCCCTGAAATCAGTAGTGAAGCAACAGAAATATCAAGCTTCCAAACCAGTAGCAGAGTAAACATCCCACAAAGAGGAAACACCTGGTATTCCCCTCCCAGGGCCTCCAAGGAAAAGACAAACTACAATTACAAAAATAAACAAGCCAGTAGTTGGGAACTGGGCTGATGTGAGATTGTTCCAGAGGTGCTGAGAGATTTCCTGCCACTTCTCCAGAGCATCTTATTCTGAGGCACTCAGCCTATTTGGCCATCTCTTTTCGCACAGGTGTTTCTTCTCAATACTTCATCACATTTCAGGTGTTCTCAAGTTGCCTTCCTGATCAGCTTTTTCTAGCACATTCAGACAAAACTCCAGGTGCCATATTCTTTACTAAAAGAAAAGTCTACTTCTAGGTCATTGGAAGATGATGGTACCTTTCTACATAGCAAGTACTTGTGTGGGGTGTGCACGTTTTCATAACTGCACACAAAATTACAAAAGTGGTGGGTGGAAGAGCCTGCAAGCCAAGTTTCCATTCACAACAGGAGTGGACCAGGTCAGCTGAGGCTTCATCTGACAGAAAAACCAGAGGTTAGCAAAGGTGCATATGCATTTAAGTGTGCAAAAAAATCACTGAAAATTACAATTAGTCATGATACTTAACATTTGGATCTTTCCAGCAGAGGGTACCTGGAAATTACATTACATGTGAGGGGAAAGAATGCCAGAAAAAAACATGCCCAGAAAATTGAAAAGCAGCTTCTATGGATCACTCAGTAGCAGAGTGAAAGTATGACAAACAGTCATGCTAACGAGTATTCTCCAAGATGACCTTAAGCAAATACCTGAATTGCTTTTTACTAAGGTGGAACACACCAAGCTGATGATCTACTACAATAAAGATCAGAGGAGAGTTTAGCTAGTTTTGCTGTTTGCTGGTTTTGAAGTCCCAGATCAAATCAAAGTTTTTGATGATAATATTTTTCCACATGAAAAATAATGAAGCTGTAAAGGAGAAAAGAACACAAGTGAGTTCAGTGGAGTATAGTTATGTCCCTTCAGAACACAGGCCAAGTTTAGGGGCAGAAGTACCCCCAAGGAAACCTGGGCTCAAGTGGTCCATACTCCCAATTTAAGAGCAGCACTGCCCTTCCTTACCCAAGGAAGGTATGAAGTTATTTTAACATCGTTTGGACAATACTAGAAAAATGTCCTAATAAAGCTAGAATATGACTTCCATTAGAAAATTATGTTTAGCTTTCTTGCACAGGAAGAAAAACCAATATATATATATATACACACACACTATAGTAGCTTGGCATGCTTTCATACAGATTCAACCGTTTGCACAAGAAATTGTACTGATACAAGCATACTACATTATAAAAAGCTATCACCACAAGCTGAATTAGGAATTCCTTAATTACTGCAATATAAAACAAATCAAATATAAATTGAACCTAAGTAGTTTAGCAGAACTCTAAATCTTGACTTTAATTCCATATATGTCTCCTCCCTTATATTATATCAAATATTTAAAATCATAGTTGTATTAAACTGGATAAGATGACATTTTAAGGTCACTTACACACGATCAAACATGATGCTGACATTTACAGTATATTTCCATTTCTAGACTCATGCTTTTTTACTAGGTTAAAAACCAGCTGCCTTTTTTTAAAAAGAATTTTCTATTTCTATTGTTACCACAGTAATATAAACTTCCAGGATCAAACACCGATTGCTTTATAAAATGATTGCTCTTTGTATAATATCCTCTGAGCCTCAGAGGTTGGAGACCCAACTTTCTCAGCCCACTTGTTCCAAGTCAGCAGCAAGAAGGTATCTGATTTTTGCTTCCTATAACCTGCGATTTGTACAAAAACAGTTGCAGAGTTGATGTAGCTAAGAAACAATATTTCCTAATTCAATAGTAATCCAAAATTGGTCTATACTCTTCACAATTTTTTTTCCAGGACAAATCCATTTCTCCTTATTGGAAGGAGAAAGTGACAGGTAAGATTATGGTTTGACAGCTTTCTCTTGACAGTATACAAGAAAGTAATTGAAGTTCAACAAATGCCATATTTAATTGTTCTGTTTGTACAGCAATATGATAAGATGAATATGTATGTTTACATACACCTAGAGACAGTATTTGCCATCATCTTTCTAGAAAGTTTTATCAATAGTCACCAAATATCCCTCTAGTGTGTGTATGCAAGAAAATAAGAGCAAAAATATCTGCGGGTTCTCCTACCATTTACTGTTTTGTGAAGAGTGCTGATACTTTCTAGATCGCTTTAAATATTTAAGTAACTCTGGCATCCAAATGAGATGGGAAAGTATTAAGTGATTAATATTTTTAGGGCAAGTTGTGTAACTACTTGGAATGCAAAAAAAATGTGTGAATACTATGATCATACTTTAAGTCTTAGTGTAATGTAGACTGATTGCTTGAGAGGTGACATATAACAAAAGTCTTCTTCCAAAACGACATGCTAAAAAGCCTCAGGATGATATATCTATGTATAAAATATTATATTTTTATCTTGTACTAATTCAAATATTTTGGTACTTAAGAAAAAGTCTATTTTTCATCCATGTACAGTAAACAGGTTAAATAGGTGAAATGTACAAGATCTTTAGAGTTGCTCAAGTATTCAGGAGAACAGAATATCCCACATGAAGCATTCTTAGCAAAAACATGAATGTTATTTGTGTTTTAATTCACTGACTTATGCCTTATGAAATGATCCTTAATTTGTGTAAAATCCCATGCTCTAAAATAAAAGGTTTGAAAGGAGGGTGTAGTGACTAAAGCACAAGTAAGCAACAACTGAGGAGGTGTTCAGTCTTATACTATTGTCAAGGTCTCTACATGTTTCAGAGTTAAAAGAATGAAGCCAATCAGTTGAAACCCATGCCCTGTTCCATGTCTATTTCTGGACTGGGGCTAATCTAAAGCTGAAGGCGCAAACCTCAGTCATTGGCAAAGCCCCATTTCTGGCTGGGTAGGGCGCTTTCACACTTTCAGATGAGCCTTTTTCTTAAGAGCCAGAGGGTTCGCTGCATGTAAGAGCCTTCAGAAATCCTTATCAGTACTTTGCTCAGGCATTTGAAGACATATGGACTACCATACTTCTCAGATAAATTCCAGTTTTGGGAGTGAGAAACCATGGTAAAAAAATCCGTCTTACTGTCTGATTATCGCAGGTTTTGTGAATATTTCAGAATATGGCTCTTGTAATTGATAAGAAATGCCTGTGTCCTCAGGCAGTATACAAAATGTTGTATGTGACTGACAATCCAGACTGACTTCTCACACACCACACTTACTGACAATGGGATAAAATTGGAAACAATATATCTAAATGGAATCCAAGCATTTATTTGGACACCTATTCTTTAAGATTTAAATCAATAACACTTTCTAATTGACAATAATGTCAAAATGCAAAATACAGCAGCTAAACATAACTGACTTCATTCTGAGCAAACAGCAAGTAATTTTCATTGCCTCAAACTACAACAGACAGGAGGGGAAAATTCTCAGCTAATTTCCAGTCCCCTCCTATAAGGAATATTCCCTCCTACTGCTCCGTCAAGGTAAGTGTCAATTCATTCCAGACCACTGAAGCTTCCATGTATTGACAAAAGAATGAATATTTTTTAGTATTACATAAAAGTTCTTTTCTAAATTTTATCTCATTCATTTCAGTCTGAAATAAAAAGTCTCTTCTGGAGAAAGAAATCAGGAAAAATTCAGAGCGCCAACTTGGTTAAGTTTAAATAAAAATCTTAAGTTAGAAAAAATATGAAAGACTAACGAAAAATATAATGCAGTAAGAACCCATGAGACTTGGGAAACCCAAGAGCAGTAATTTCACATGATCCATGTGTGACTATGTTGGCACAAAACTGACATGAACATTGACTCTGCAAAACAGAAAACAAAAGCAGAATAGCAGTTAGAGTTGTTTTTTCAATAAGCTACCTTGGGAATACCCATTAAAATTTCTTAATAAAATAATTTGAGTGCTTGTTGCTCTGAAACATGCTTGAAGATCTGCTTTTCTAGTCAATAATCTTCAAGATTCTTGAAGACTTTTTTTTTTTACAGGAAACAGCAAGAACAATCAGTTTCATATATAATAAAACACACTTTAGTGAACACTTCTGTTAACAAACGAGTTTCATCTGTTTCAATCTGGAGTTTTACCAAAACAATGATAACCACTTGTGGACCCTCAGTACTGCCTCAGGTTCCAGCACTCCTAGAATGAAAACTGCCCTGAAAGAGAAACCTCAGTGTTCTCAGTGTGAACATATCCAAACATATTTCTCATGGAAATATATTTCTCTGTATCCTGTCCTCATGGAAGCTAAACATCAAGGCATACAAGTTGTATGTGAGAATTTATGCTTATCTGCATCAACCTTTGTATACATTCAAATGCAAAGGGTGATAGAAGTCAGGCTCATTTCAAAGGCACTGGTTATCCAATGCAAAAAATAAAGAGACATTTTCACTTCAATCAATATTTAATTTGTTACTTCCATTCTTCTGAGTTCTTTTCACAACCAGAGTAGATGCATTTTATAGCTCATGCACTGTGAAGCCTCTTGCAATTCTTATCCTGGCATTAAATCAATTTTAGCAGTGCTCCAACCTGCACAAAGGGACAACATGAGCTCATGTTTTCCATTCTTTTCTTGTTGTTAGGCAGTGCTATTTACTCAAGTCTGTTGTTTACCAAGGAAGCTGCTACCTAAAACAGCAAGCTGGAGTGCAGGCTGTACCTCCCTCAGTAACACCGAGCTAGCAGTCACTTCTGAGCTGCATTGAGTGTGCTCAGCCATTTAATCCTATAAAAATTAAACATATACTGTATATCAAAATGGTGCAGGGGATAGTTGATCCTCCAGACACTTCTAAAGACAATTTCTTTGTCAAGTTGAAGCTAAAGAAGAGTTTTATCCATTCATACACTCAGTCCCTGTTCAAGTAGTTAAGCAACATGTAACACTTCAGTTCTGAGGAAAACTAAAATTTAATCTCATCACATGCTATGTATGACGAACAAGTTATAGCTGATTTCAAAATCCAGGGTACTTGCTTTTATCTATTTCAACTTTATGACTATGGTTACTTATATTTTATATACTTTCAACAGTGGAGACACTGCTTTGACTGCTGCTCTACTTCACTTGAATAGAAATATCAATATTTAACAAGGCATCTATTTTTAATTCATGTTTAGCTTGATACCAAAAACATAACCGCATTCCCAGTAAATGTTGCTATACTATTATGCAGTTTGGGAAAAAAACACAGAAATATTCTCTAAAGTTAAGGTATGTGTAAAGGAAGGGAAGCAGAAATGAAGGGTCAGAAGAACAAAAAAGAGAGGAGAAGCAGAGAAATGCCTGATGCAGGTATCCTGACTTCCACTTCAAGTTCCCCATCTGCCAAATAGTAGAAATGCACCATTAATTTACCTTCTGCTATAGCAAGCTTAGCTGTTTGACATGACTCAGGAATAACAGTTTCAGAAGTTGCAAGAACTGTTGGTGTTGACAGGAGAAAAAGTTCATGAAGAGCAGAGACCTCTAAAAAATTTTCCACGTGCTTTGAGTTGGTTTTAGCTATAATTGATCAAAATAAAGAAAAATAACATGAATGACAAAGCTACACCAAGAGGAAAGGAATAGATGCTTATAATCAAATTCAAAATTGCTATATTGCACCTATAGTTACACACATACCAAAATCTACACAAGAGAAGAGCTGAAAGCCAGCCAAAAGTCTGACCTTTGTTATTGAAACTGATGCACTTAAGGCCTTCTATCCATACATTTTGACTCATTCAATTTTTGGTTAGGTGACTGTTTTTAATCCATTACATTACAGTCACCTTGCCACTGAACAGGCTTCTTCCCAACACAGTGATAATTGTCATCTAAATTTACTCAAAAGCACAGCTTGCTCTCTCTTTATAATAATATTAAATGGCAAAATGCCAGTTGGAAATGAAAGTGATCCCTCACTTCAACAATAAACATGTTTAAAGGGTACAAAGACAGCAAAATTAATTTTGGAGTGATCAATTTCTGAATTTAAATGAACATAATTATGAAGTCCATTAAATAATTCAATGATTACATTAGGCTTATTTCTGGGTTTGATGTCACATTTTTCTTCCCAATTAACTCAGCTGTTAAGATTAATTTCATATTACTAGCAAAAGTAAAGATCAGAGCCAAGATTCCCGGCTTAGGTTTACATAATGGCATATAGCATCCAAATTGAGCCTGTCCTCAGCATGAATACAGATCTGCCGTGCCCATATATCAGGGACTACTTTAAGTCCTACAAAAGAGCGTGATTTTCTACCTAATAAAAGTGGAGTAAGGCTATATAACTCTACCTAAATGGCACCTTGATTCAAGCCAATTAGTTATTTTGTTTCAGACATGAAAAATAATAAATGGATGCCTCAAGTATATCAGACATCTGCAAGGAGTTCATATTGTATCTTTCATTAGTATAAATCTATGTCCCATACCTTGACAAAACTAAGTTATTTCTAGTCCCATCTTACCACTTTGCTTCATGCTAAAATAAGATTTACTAAGCAAAAGCAAGTAAAACTGCTCTGGAAAAGTGAACCCTTGCTCCTGTGAAAACACATCTGACTTGCCATTAAGTATGAGTATTACAAAACTAATACAAATATTTAACACAAAAGCTCAGTTTCTGCAGCTATGTTATTAGTTCTATGAGTGGGGAGGAGAAAAAGCATTTTCAGAAGCTATCAAAATAAAATAAAACAGAAGCAGTATCATCTTGTCATCTAAATTCTACTTACAGTCTTGAAGAGATACAATCTGAGATGTGATGTGAAGTAAATATTAGATCTATAAACCAGTCCAGTTCTCCAAAGCAAATCATCCACTTGAACCGAGCACAAGTTAAAAGACACTTGCCTTACGCGTGTTTCAGAGAGATGACAGAGCTGCAGAGTGCCTGTTAGACACATACCCAAGCTATACACCTCATGTCTCACTGATTAAAGTTACCTGACTTCTGTATGAAGTAGCAGCATTCTCTTCACAGCAGTGACAATTGCTAGAAAAAAACAAAATTTCTTCTTCCAATCTCGGTTTGGATCAAAACATATAGTACAAACAGAAAGACGTGAAACCGAGGTGAAAGGCAGCTAATAAAGACTCTGCTATACTGTCATGATGACTGAGGATCAAGTTCTGCACATCTGCAACTTTCAATTAAGCAAGGCCATCAGTGAAGGTTTACTTCTAGTTAGATGTGGGATAGTAAAATCATCATGTAATCATCTATTATCCACTGGAAAAAGTGAATTTAAGTTACAAGTCAATAAGAAGCATCCTCAAATGTTAACTTATCCCACATTTCATAACTTGTATTGAGACAGGTAGCTGCACTATACACTATTCCTTTAATTCCATCTCCTTTCCACAGAAATTAGGTGGTGGCAATCCACTACCATTTGTGTTGAAATACCAGCTGCTCAACTGCTTGGAGGGCTAAAAGCATTACCTTAACTAGAGAAACCAGTAAACAGATATCTACTACTTCAGAATGTGGTTTGGATCTTTGGAATGGAAACATTTCCCAACTCTGATTTATGAGCCATCAGAAAGATGTTATAGAACATGGAAGGCAAAAGAAAAGGGATGTTACATTGAAACGCATCAAAAGCTCCCCCAACCCACAGACACAACCCGTTCATCCATCAAGTTGACATCAATAGAATTCTACTAGGGTCTGAAATGATCAAGTTAGGGTTATTTGAGTGTATCTACTGCAAAACATCAATTTTACAAGTAAAATTCAGCACCTGAAGAATCTAGTAAAGGAGCATCTACCCTTGCACTTGACCTGAACAGCAGAGCCACAGGCCCACTGGTATGAGGGGTTTTATTAGCACTATAGCATTTGTTCCTCTGTGTATTTGAATAAACATAACTTAAAATGACACCTAGTTCACCAGTGCTATAACGCATCTTCAAAAGCCTTGATCCTGTTGCCTTATGAGCACGGTCATTAGAGAATTTCCCTGAGGATAATTCATCTCAGAGAGATGAGACAGAGGAGAGGATGACTTACATTTTCCTGATGGCCATGAGACAACTCCATCTTCTTGTATTTGCAGTTCAGTGCAGAACACAAGAGATTTACCTAGTTTACATAAAACAATTGAACAAAGTATGTATTTTAAACATACAAAGAAAATTTTAAAGTTTTTTTTTGAAGGAAAATAGCATTTTAGCACAAAGAGTCAAACTACAGGAAATAAAAATCTAAGTTCACTTGCTTTGCCCCAGAACAACAATTTCAGAGTTTCAAAAATATACAACACATGCCTGATCTAAGTATTATTTTCTACAGTTACCCACTGTGTCACAACACATTCAAACATTTATTCCTCTTTCTAAATTCAATTGCTCAACAAGATCACCTCATCCATAATGCACAGGGACAAACTACAGCAGCTATGCTCACACGAACTAAGAACAAAACCAAGACAGAGGTGGGCAGCAGATCACACATTTCAGAGCAAAGAACACAGGAAAAAAGCTTAGATATTTGAGACATCGTCTGTCCCCAAAGCTGATGTAACTGCCAAACTCCAGCTCATATGGATCAGGACTCTTCAAGCACTCACATTCTAACTACTTGTTTATTATAATTATGCTCATGCTTGAGAACATTCTGTACTCAAATATTTTGCTTCTTTTAGAGTCTTTTTTAACCAGTCTAGTTAATGACTGACCCCTCTTCCTCTTTCACACCAGCTGTACTCCCCGTTTGTGTATTTTCAGAAATGGCCTGAAAAGCTCTGAAGATAACAGAAAAGATGGAGAGGGTGGAAGGAAGGCTGCATGAAACAGGACAGGCAGGAATAAGTTGTTTCACAGGATATACTTGGAAAAAGTCCCAATAAAGTTGTGTTTACAGTTATAAACTACATATGACTCATGAGATCAGAGTGTTTTCCAGCAATTTGGGTTAAAAGACGGTACCAGGCATCTGTCTAGTTTATAGCTTATTATAGAAGGGCTGGAGAAGAGACACTGGTAAATATTAAACCAGACAGATCTTGTACAAACCATTCAACAGTCCAGTGACCTGCCACTTGGTCTGTATATCATCTTCAGGGCACACATATACTTAAGTTACTCAGCAGTCAAAAATAGGTAGGTCACAGGTAAGCTCATTACTGCCACAAGCCTGATATTTGAAAATTATTCCCTACTATCACAGGGATACATCCAAAATGGAGAAGAGAAATGGGAAATATCGGGGACTGGGGCATCTTCAATGCTTCTTTGCAGCTCTAAGATATCTGAAAAGCTAAGGAGGAAAAAGAATGTTGGAAAACATTTAATGGTAGGAAGGAGACAAAAACAGACAGGTGCCAGGATGTCACCAAGTCCCCTGCATTGAGGATTTCCCTTCATGTACTTACTTCTACAGACAATTGTGAAATGGCAGGAGCATCACTATGTACAAGCTGCAAGTATATGCCTAATACCCTGACATGCACTCTGCATACCTGAAGTTACATTAAAAAGATTCCAGGAATGCTAATGGTAAACAAAGAAACATCACTAAAAAGAGTTAAAAGGCATAATTAGCATGCATGTAGTAGCAATAGTTTTACTTGGTCTCTCCTTCCCAGGGTTTCATCAGATTCCATACATAAAAGGATGATATTATATTTAAAGGAATTCACAAAGAATTTCTGACAGATTGACAGGATAGCATAGAATGAATATGAACTATATACTCAATATTGAGGCTTAAGTATAAGCAAATTAACTGCATTTCATATTAATTTTTTCTTAAAGAAAAGCAAACACTTCACATCCTTCTTATGCAGAATAATGCTCATGTACCACGAAGATATCCTGCAGGCTCACTTTCACAATTGTGAAATAATTTTCAAGTTTTAACTGTAATTTTTAATGTAGCAATTCAAAACTAAAGAACCTGGGGAAAGGATCAGTCAGCTTCAGCAGATGCCTGCAGAGGTTGTCCCTGAAAAGGCCTGTAATGAGTTTACACTTGCACTCTACCTACCCTATCCATAGGGTTAATGACTGTTTGGTCCTTTAGCCACAGTTCACATCTTATGCCTCACTAGACTAGATAAATGAGATAATTAAGGAACATGGGGAAAGCTTCCTAAGGACTGAAGCAGACATTAAACAGATGACTTTTTATTTATTCCTGTTACATATGATGCAGTTCTACACAGTTTACACCTGGAGTTGTATGTTTGTGCATCTTCACATACCAAAGGGCAATTTGGCTTCTCTTCCCTCCAATATGTTTCATATGAGCGAAGTACACATTGTTTGGCAGGTACCAGGTAAGGTCCATTACTTGGACATATAAGACTTGTCTTAACAGGATTATTTTTTTCTCAAATCTCAAACCCCTGGAAAAACAGGTAGTCACAGCAGCAAGAAAGTTTACAGAATATAGGATGTTCTTTAGCCATTACCTTAATAGGAGTATGTTTCCATGTAATAAGTTGCTTAAATAGTTCCAAAAGTCTCTTTAGGCAAGTTACTGCAGTTAACTTTAGTCAATCCACCACATGGCGGATGAGTTTTCTTCTAGCCCTAAGAACCTGGTTTTGAGTCTAAGGCCAGGAAGTTTATGACTAGATACAGAAATGCTTCCAGGATACAGGAGCCACTCTTTTAAAGCACAGTCCTAGCCAAGGGCAAAGGAACAGCTCACACTCAGCACTCAAGGCTGTAGATGGTTTCTGTTGAAGGAAACATTGAGAAGTGCCTTCTCCTGTTTCAGAAGGGGCCAGGAGTCTCCAATCTGAGTACTTTGAAGAGTTTTCACCTTCCCAATGATATCACCTAGCTATACTGAACACTAACAAGTAATCAGTTTTCTTACTGAACTGCAAGAGGATGAAAACCATTTAAATCAAAACATGCTGCTCTTTCAATAGTATACCGAGTTGTTTTCCTCTAATTTAAGGGTAATCACTCATTAAATACAGCAAGACGCTGTTCTTGATGTCTCCTAAACTAAGAATTTTCTGCTACTTTTCAAGACAAAATGGGTACACAAGAGTTCAAGATGTTCAAAACAAAAACCTACACCACTGGCATTCTTCTGAACTCTCCCCAGCAGTGCTACCCCTGCATTTCTCTCGAGTCAAGCACTGCAAGGACATTTTTTAAACTCCAGAACAAGAAAATCCTTTTACCTGTCCTTGGTAACCAACCAAGTTTAGAGATGGTATGTATGTTCCCTAAGATTTTCTAAAAGCATCCTCTATCAAATCACTCAACTGATCCTTAATTACTGTTTCAAAACTTTTTTTCCTTTTAAAATGGATTTGACACTCTGGTGTCCAATTTAGAGAAAATGGAATCTTCACACTCCACATTAAAGCCTAAAGTTAAATTCTTAACTTAAAAAAGTATAGCTGTTACAACCGATTTGCCTAATATATCCAAGACTAGCTTCTTGTGCTCTATGAAAATTTGTGTACTCATTCTCTAACACAGACTCACAATTCCTTTTACACGATTGCCCTCTAGTGGTTTTGATCCTGAAATTAATTTTTAAGAAGTGGACCACTCCTTTCCCTTTAGTGATCTAGTACACTTCTAAAGAAAATTTAAATAGGTCTCATTCTGGTATGCAATAAGTGCTCTACAGTTAGATAACAAAAGGCAGATAAGGTCTCACTTCACCTAATAAGCTCTTCCTTTGTGATATTTTGTTTAAAGTACTTTTAATTGCAGATGGAAATTAATTTTATGAAGTGTAGCACACGAATCTCAAACTCCACTTCAGAGTACTGATTTAGCCTGCTGTTATACTTTTGCCAAAGCAGAGAATGAGATACACAGCACACAAACTACTGCTGGCAATTTATCTAAAATGTACTACTGCAACAGTTTTGTAGCAAAAATATTTATCTACCTTTAAGACACAGCCATAAAAATTCAAGACAATGACTAGTGCTTTGCAAGAAGTTAATTGTCAAAAGTAATCCTGGAAACAAAGGCTAAGTCACTGTAAACATGACAGCCACAAAAAGCATTCACCAGCAGCCCAGCCATCACTATATTCTTTTCCAGGCCCCTACAGCAGTCCTTGCAGGATACATGATACCAATCTCCACAAATTTAATACAATCAAGGAGTTGCTATCAGGATTCAGCAACACCAAGGTACCTTTAGCTGCATGTGTCAGAGGCCCAAGCTATCTCCCTTCCCATCACTCTCCTAGCCAAGCGTTTGGTGCAGATTCATAATGACATTAAGTAACTAGGAGAGATATTTCTCAAGTCACAGAAGAGGCCATTACACTTTCTAGAGGACCCATTCTAGACACGTAAGTATCTTTGGTTCAGCACCATCTTGGATCATATCCACCTCCACACTGTCACGAATGCAGAAACCTTCATTATTTGGACAGCAATGGAAAGGGACCTGAATACAGAAACTAGTACAACCGTGTTGACTAGAGAAGGATTGATTTCACAACTACACTTTCAGAGTCAAAGAACAAAAAAATGGATCCTTGTATTTTTTTTTTTTTTTAGGGAAAGTGCGAAGTGCACAAGAAGTCCTCAGCCTGTTCCCCAAGTGCTGTGAGAGAGGACACATTCCATCACCTCAAGCTCTACCAAGAGCAGCAATTCCGCTAGCAGTGCCCATATCTGGTTTTCAGCCAAGTTGCACACAAGTCTAATGATCTGGGTACCACTACTCACTTGAACAGGTTACACCTATTTTTAAATATTATCTCACAATAATGGTCCAATATTACTCACTCCAAAGAAACTACACTCCACCACATATTTAGCCAGCTCTTGGTGTCAGTCATCCCTGTAGTACATTTCTGGATTTGACTCCTGTGCCCTTAGCACCTTCAAGTTCACTGGAGTACCAATACGACTACCTCCACCTCAGAGTTAAACCTGCGTTGCTCCAGTCAAGATCACAGTTTACATAAAGGCAGCAGCTGTATTTTATACTTTCAAGTGAATAATGCCAGCAGTTGGGAGGTGCTAATGCTGGCGTACATAATCACCAAACAATATGTTTGGCTTGTGGGGCTCAAAATCTACTGTATTATGGCTTAATCTTGTCAAACATTGAGCAACTAACTGGAAGCACCAACCACCTTTAATTCCTACTTTCTCCAGTGGCTCCCAAAGGTATGACGAACATCCAAGTCTAACAGTCCCAAGCTCCTTTCCTTACTCATCCTCTCCCATCATAAGAGATTCAAGTAGGTACTAAAAACAGTTGCCATTTACTCACCTCCTAGAGTGACTTTTGTCACTTAAAATAGTTTTAGTCACATATCCCACACAGGAGAAAAAGCACTGATGCTTTTCAGAGAGGTCATCTACTATTCCATCTCTATCAGAAGGGATCAGTTAAGGGACAGATACTTTCCATCTGAGAGTGAAAGTTATGGTATCTGATTGTAAGACCACTGAGCTAGCATAACTGGAGAACTTAAACAGCATTCAGTAACAATTCCCAGGTTAGCTTCTATGATTTTGGTAGTTTTAAAGCATTACACCAGCATCACAGAGCTTTAGCCTTCACATATGCAAGCAAATGGCTGAGCACATCATATCTACGCCCTTGGGGAGCCAAAGCCATGTACAAAACCTTTACTAAACCAGAGCTTGTTCATAATTCAGACATAGAGGCTTCTTTCCAGTGCCTCACTTGCCTACTAATTCCTTTACAGGCACCCTGTGTTTACTTCCAAGTTATTAAAATCACTTAAACTTTTATCTCCTGTTGGCATTGCTACCTGACAACAACCTCACATGATTAAGTCAACCATGTAAGTTTAGAAGCTGCTGTGGTTGTACAAATAAGATGTACAAATTATCCTGTTCATTATATATACACACACCACTCAAGTGAAGTTCAGTGCTATTACAGTGACAATTAATTCTTCAGCTGTGAAGATGCACCAGTTACCAACCCCTGCTTACATTAGTAAGAATTTTATACCACATCTGAAGTAGAAGTTTACACCATCCATGATCTTTATTACACTATACACTTCATGATGCTCTCAGATTCACATAAGCAATAGTCACAAATCTTTAATGAGCAAATGTTAAAAATAGACTTTAATCAGAAAGTTACAAGCTGAGACTGCTCTATGTAAAACCAAACCATTCCAAATTGTGTGCACCCTGTGAGTATAAACATTTCCAGTGCAGACATAACTGAAGCAACCAAGTTTCAGTTCATTTTAACTGGATTGCAACCAAGCAAAAACATCCAAAATAAGTGTTATAAGCATAGTTACAAATTACATGCCTTATGCCTTAAAGCACAGAGGTCTAGAGAGCTTGTCATCCATCTGCATCAAGAAACAGGATGGATTATCAAGATTTTTCAAGTATCAGAATAGAATTCATTATCAGCAGGTACACTGGAATTACAACAAATTGATACATCAATGGATAAGCTTCTTCAGTTTGAGCATAGACCAAACTTAATCTGCAATTCATCAATTTTCAACTATTAAACTAGCTGTGGGATCAACTTAGATAACACTTAAATGATTTACACATCAAAACATGACTTGTCATTGAGATAGGTAATAACAGTCACAAACAATACAAATACAAGACAAATGCAATAACAGAGTCAAAGGAGGAAAATAGCATTGTCTGTAAAGCAGCTAACAGCTAGAGTTTAGGGCATTGCAGGTTCCAGTGATCTTGCTTCAGGTCCAGCACAAGGGCACAAGAGGCAGCGCCACCGCTCACTGCTGGTTCTGTAGCCACACACACCAGTGCTGTGCTGTTCCCACGAGGAATTCCTCAAGCTGGGATGGCACTCCCACATCTGCAGCCCTAAACACCCATTTCCTTGAGATCTCAAGTGCAATTGGCCTTCAACTCCACAGTGTGTCAGAAAGCAGTATCAGTCCTTCAAGCACAGAGCACCAATAANACAGAGTCAAAGGAGGAAAACAGCATTGTCCGTAAAGCAGCTAACAGCTGGAGTTCAGGGCATTGCAGGTTCCAGTGATCTTGCTTCAGGTCCAGCACAAGGGCACAAGAGGCAGCACTGCCGCTCACTGCTGGTTCTGTAGCCACACACACACACACACCAGTGCTGTCCTGCTCCCACCAGGAATTCCTCAGCTGGGATGGCAATAAAGATCACCAATAAAGATCCTTTCTTCAGTCACAAGTTGCATCATCAAAAGCTCCCAAAGAGTCCTGAATGGCATCACCACCTGTTTCGGTGCCAATATCCTCATTTTTCCCTTCTCCAGGCTGCTCCCCATGGCCCTGGGCAGAGTCCCCCACTGTGGTGCTCTTGCTGGTGCAGCAGCCCATTTGGGACTCCAAGGGCCAGCAAGCAGGACTTCTGTAGGTTGCTACAGAAGGCAACCCACATTGCAGGAACAAGGAAGAGAACTCCAAGCTAAGTAGCCTGTGTTGTTTGGGACAAGCATGTTAGGTTTCTGGGACAACCCTGATCCTGCCAAGCCAGCGCTGCCTGATNTTCTGTAGGTTGCTACAGAAGGCAACCCACATTGCAGGAACAAGGAAGAGAACTCCAAGCTAAGTATCCTGTGTTTGGGACAAGCATGTTTGGTTTCTGGGACAACTCTGATCCTGCCAAGCCAGCACTGCCTGATGAGCACAGGGATTACTGCAGCAGACAAGTTCACAGGCTTGCAAAGATCTGGTGTAATGAAGATGAAACCCTTTGTCATCAGGGTTCCTTCTGGCCCAGTAATTCACAATTGTCTTGCCCTAAGACTATTTAATTTCAACTTTTATACATCCTACAGCTCAGTTACTAGGAAACAGTGCCTGGCTACAGCAAAGATGTCTTTTCACAGCAAGAAGTCTGTACAATTTGGTAAATACTTTCACTGTTATAATCTATACTCCTATATAACTAGTGTTTTAAACAGTAATATCTTCATAGCTCTGTTCCTTTTGCTTTAATGGCTCAAGGATCTGCTATTTCTAAGTCAGAGTGCTGGTCCTAATAACTCATCTCTCCTTGAGGGATGATTTTTTTCAGTTTTATTCCCATTTACCCTTAAATTTGTTTTCCCATCTAAGGAACATGCCATTTAAGCTTAAACATATCTTCCATTAAAAATAAAAGTGCTAATGTCTTTCAAATGCAAACAGTTGTACTCTGGCAGTTTTCAGATTGCAATTGCAGAGCAGTAGCATATAGGCCTTTACCTTCCAGATCTAGATAAGGCTGCAACAGTAAGGCTCATTACTGCATATTAAACTGCATGTCTTTTCCTGCATATATTACAAAACTTGAATTAAAACCCATGAAGGTGAACTAAGTTTGTGTCTACATCAAGTGAAAGCAGCACCTCTGTAGTTCTACTTTGACTCCAAATGCTTTTCAGATTACTCTCCCTGCCCAGTTATCACCAGAAGAAACATCACTTTCTGCTGTGAGAATTACATTGTTTTTCCTTTTACTTTATCAACTGCTGTTAATTGGTTACACTGCTGCCTCCAACTTCACTCAGCTAACATCAGGAAAATGCAACCACTGCTCATCTCACTATGCCACCTAGTCACTTGATCTATAAAGAAATACTTAATTCAAAATTCCTAAGGTACATACAGGTTTAGATATCTGATTTGAGAAATCCAGTTCATATTATTACTCTTCCTTTTGAGCATTTAATTCTCATCAAGGTCATCTGAGGTACAAATGAGGGGAAAGGAAGCATTTCAACTCTGAAAAGCACAGGGTCACTTCACAAATCTGTAACAGACTCAGAAAACCAGTTCTGTGCTTCTGCACTTCACTACTTCAACATCGTGTGCTCTACAGTATCCTTTTTCTTTTGAATTTATGTAGGTCTTAAAAGGCAGAAAGGTCTCTGCAAGGACTGAGCAGACAGTGTCCCTGCAGTTTCCACAGCTGCTTTGGCTCACCTATACACATACCAACACTTTCAAAGTGTTTCCTGATCTGCCTTTTCAGAATGTCATCTCAAAGTCCCCACTAGATGGTAGCTGAACACTACACTGACTCTGCAGTATAAGTCTATGGTAGTTACCTGAACTGTTATCTGAGGATTAGTTATACAAATTCATCCACATGTCCTTAAACAGAAAACCTCAGGTCTCAGGTGATGGTCCTAAGTTTTAATTTATTTGCATTTCATATGAGTTTTTACCCAATTTGGACATTCTTGCCCACAACATGGGTGTTAGAGCTGCTCCCACATTCTTAGCCAAGATGATTGATCACAGCAGTTAAACAGTTAGCAACCACGTAACTTATCAAACCAAGGCACCATTCCAGCTCCGAGAGGTCNTGCTCCCACATTCTTAGCCAAGATGATTGATCACAGCAGTTAAACAGTTAGCAACCACGTAACTTAAACCAAGGCACCATTCCAGCTGCGAGAGGTCTTGATCCAAGAGATGACTTCCCATTGCAGCTTCCCTCAGGTGAACTCCCTCCTCTCCTGCAGCCTCTAGGCAGCAGAAGCCAGACCTGCCAAGAACCCTTGTTATCAGATTTACTGCATAGTACAGGCCAACCCTCCACATCAGTCCCCAGACTGACTGCATTACTTGCAAGGAAATTAAGGCACTTACAGAAACCAAGCCAATACCCTAGGCAGTTGGATAATTACTCAACTCACCACATGCACATGTCACCCAGTAGTTATTCTATGATGTCATTCAATAAAGAATCACTTTACATTTTTGTATAATCTTCCAGTAACCCCTCACTACAGACCCACTGTGATTTAGGATTCAGACAGAGCACTGTCTATGCAAGCTGGTCCAAAATTATATATGTGAAGTGTCTCAGTAGCTGCATATGCATCTTTTGGTACTACTGTAAAAAATTCTTTGCAAATTGGGGGACCAGCTCTTTTTTGCAACTGAGACCATGCTGAAATAAAACCTATTAATATATATTATCCCACTATTTAAAATATGCATACCACTTGATGAACTCAGCTCTGTTTAAGTGAGCAAATATGCATTTTTCAGCTTTTAGTTGGGTATTTCTTTGGAACATCTCTTGATTTAACATTATTTCCTTCCTCTGCTGCAACAGAGGGCATTCTTTTGACCATCTTCATTACTTCCCCAAGAATGAACATCAAAGTTTCACAGCAGTGCTTGGATTTTGGGAAGGGAGATGATGTGGAGGGGGTCAGACAGGCGAGCTGATTCAGAACTGTAAATGGCTCAGTTCAAGTCCTAGTGCCCTGCTTGTATTGGTAGCCTAAGGTACCAGGAAATTCAGACAGCAAGTGCAACAGAAAACAGTTCAAATTGATACAGGTGTTCCCAAGAGGTTAAAGGAATTATTGGTTATACTTTTATCCCCATCAAAGCCTGACCCCCTCTCCAGTCTGGTTATGCCTCATCTTTGCAGCCAGCTACAGTGTTAACATCCAGATGTGCTATGAGCCCCTTCACAGCAGCTCCCGGCTCCTACCTGACTGCAGCACATTCTTGTTCCTATAGCAACAAGGCTCCTTTTCATCCCACTTGTCCTTTTCCAAACTGGAAACACATAATAACCACACAAATGAGAATGCCTATCATATGAAGTTTACATAAATATATCTTTCCTTAAATAGTGAACCAGAAATCATCTTCCCCTTGTTTACTTCAGCAGAAAATTTCTTGCCTGCTGCACTTTACACAACCCCAAAAGCATTGACAGCTCCATATCACAACCTGCTGCTGTGAGTATTTGGTCATTGCAGTTAGGAGTGCATATTTGTACTGTTTTCTTCCCTAAAACCACCTAAAAACAAAACACACCACCATTTCCAAGGTTTAGAGACAGCCTAGCAGAGCTTATTTACAAAGCACTCTATTTCACAAGGCTTTAAGCTTTCAAGAGAAGCTTCTCTGAAAACCATCTCTAAAAGCAGAAGGGAACCTCTCAGGTTTTGCATGAAGCTACACACCAGGCTGACAGCTAGCAGCTAATTTAAGCAATACAGCCCACAGGAATGCTAGAGAGGGTTGGCAGGAAGAAGGGAGGGGGAAAAGCAAAGGACAGGAAAAAAAGAACACACACAAGCCTAAGCAGCAGCTAACTAACATGTAGGAGTTGAAGGCTTAATAAGACTTAAAATACAGTTAGAAGCAGCAGATGAACCCAAGAGGTCTGCATTACACACATTAATGTGGAAGGACATAAGAGAAGCCAAGTGCTGTGAACTATTAAAATAACCTAGCACAGCTAACAGACAGGATCCTCCTGCACACTCATATCAGAGGCACCATGAGTTGCTTTCCTGTAACATCTTCCAAAGTCTTTTTGAGTGGGTAATTTCCTCACACAAAGATAATCATGATTACAGTCTTGTACTCAGGGATGCTTTGACAATGTAACAGTAACAGTGAAGGACCAAGCAATATTGTTTAACAAACACAAGAGCAACTTGCTTCAACTTGCCTACAATCATCTAACAGATAAATTGAGTTTCTGAATTACACCTGGGCGGTAAATTAAAAGTTTTGCAGATGCAATAGCTAGACTAGAAGTCTACCAGAAAGCAAGGCCTGATATGAAGGTGTTTCAGGCCAGTTTAGCTGACCTACAGAGTTGGTAGGAACGCATTATACATTATCTACTTACTGCATACTGCAAGCAGAGCAAGATATTCATCCTACAAATATTTCTGAGTAGAAAACTCTCCAACACCTAAGGCCAGCAGGCAGTCTTTAAAGGTACTTCAGATCCCTGCAGGCACAGCTCTATCTCGGATCCAGCTATCTTGGATAGTTATTCTGCATCATATACAGCTGCATCTTTCCAGTGCAAGCTGACCCAAGGCACCACTTCCACAGCACATCTGAAAATGCTTCTGTAGCACCAAACATAGCTGTACACTGCTCCAGTGACCTTGACCTGCCACCACACTGTAGCACCAAGCTAACAGACACTCATAAGAGCCTTGTCATAAATATAACAAGGACTTCCATGTTTCTCCTACTACTGACTAGCAACTTGCAGTTACCAACCAACCCACAAGACCAAGTATTTGGTCAATGCAAGTAAGATGCTCTGTGCACTATATGGTGCAATTTCGTTTCTCACTGTGTTCTGCATAAGTTTTTCAATTGGCTCATTGGGTACTTATCTCCCCGCCCTGCTTTTTCACCAGCATCTGAATTTCACTGTCCAGGTTAAAACAGCAACATCCTAATATTTGTATTAATCAAGGTTCTCTGCAAAGTAACTTTGATAGATTTTGCTGTGCAAAGTCAGATTTTTCAACTAAATTTAACATCCCAACAGCTACATGAAGAGATCTTTTTCCCCAAATTCTTTTTTAGTAGTACACATGCAGGTTTAACTTAGCCACATAGGAAGGAATGTCTACTTGCCATTTATTAAAAGAATACAGTGGTAAATAGCTGCACACAAAGTATTCATCTGTCTATGCTTATCTTCATGTCTCCATCCTAATGTGGTGTTCTGTTGCTGTCAAAAGCGCCCATGTTTCTGTACACTAAGGAGAAAGAGCCACGACAATCTGTTCTCTTTAGAAACACAAGCTGTGTTTGGCTGGCTGAAAATAAAAAACTGTCAAACTGGTAAATATGCTGTAGTTCTTGATAAATTTATCTAAATACAGCAAATTTAAGCAATCTGATTTTAGATTTAAGTTATCTGTGTAATTTTATAAACTTCATGTGTATTATTTTGAGCATCAACAAGAAAAGATCCATTTCACTGAAGTGTCAAATGACAAATGAACAGTAAAGGGAGAAAAAAACAAGCCAAAACACCAAGTCTACAATAGCACAAAATCAAGTCAAGGATGCCAAGAGTCTAAGCTGCTGCTGGCTTCTCCACAAGACAAGCCTAGACCCCTACACAAAAACAAGCACTGCAAACTTACAACAGAAAATAATCATCATATTCATGGCATTGGGAGTCTTGCTACCTAAACTCCTGTCATTCACTTCCACTGATGACTGAAAATCATGCTCTATCAGCCAGGTCATATGCAGTTTTTCTCAAAATTCTCTAGTAAAAGAAATCACTGAAAGGATTTGTCAAGGCCTTTTACCATCCAACAACATTAATCCCCAAATTCTATGGTTTGAGGCAAGAGAAGGAACCACATTACACAATTACTGTTACTACCATCAACTACTACTACTCACATATGAAAAACCTTGATAGTACATAACTTATATAACACACTAGCCCAGTGCAAATTGAGGCCATTGAGTCTGCTATCAGCAGCGATATTGCACCTAGTGCAGAACTGTGAACCAAGGCTTGAAATACAACTCTGAAATCTTTGCTGTTTCATTGCACTAAATTAGTCAGGATATGCAAGTTAAATATAATTCTTCCTAAACAACCGAGGGAGATAAAATACTGCACTTCAGTCCCTCCTAACACTGCATCTCTTCAGCTACCTGAATTCATAATACTTTCCTCAGCTCTTTTGGAGTCTGCTATTTTGAGTCACTACAATCTGCTCTAAGTGCTCATGCTTGTCTTGAGCTGAAGGGTCTGTGCATTACAAGTCTCAGCTTGAAGCAGAATCTTATACCCATTTACTCAAGTGGTGAATTTCTATGGAACAGTTTAAATCCTAATTTTAGTGAGATCAGATGACTATCACTGACCTTGCTGCAGCCACATTTTGACTACTAAGCCAGATGGCTGGTCTGCTTTGGGAGTTGCATTCTCCTCTGCCTCATCTAGCAGGATCAAAAAGCAGTTTCAAGCATCTTCCTGTTGACATGAGACAGGCTAATTGAAGTTACAGGTGTCAACTGCTACTATTTTAAGCAAGCCATCAAGAAGCAGTCAGCTTCTTGTGAAGCAAGGCTGCAAGAGAGAAGGAAACAAATAATTAGCCTCCTGCCCTTACTTCAAGGGGAAGGGCATTAAAAACAAATGTCAGTGACAAATCTTCACAAATTAACTTTAAGATCCATGAATGCCTTAAACAGTTTTGTTTTCACAGGCAAGCTGGAAGAGTGGCATTCGGTCTAGCTAAATACAAGAGCAGCAGCAGCTTTTCTATTAAAGAACTAAGATGGGTTAGTCTGCAATGTTGGAATAAAGTTGAAACTTGACAAGCCTGCTGAAAGAAAAGAGATACATTGCTGCTCCTTCCCCAAGTGATAGTTACCCCAGGTGATAGCAAGCAAGTTATAAGAAAAGAAACTATTAGACCTGTAAATTTCAGGAATAGCAAATTCATCAAATAATCCGAAAGTTAAAGGGAGTTTAGCTTTACCCAGAAAACATGCACAAATTCAAGTATCTTTATTCTTTTGCCTCAGAAAGCAAGCCTGTCTGAGGGCAATAAAACAGTGTTGAGACTACACTGACAAGAACAGTTTTTAAGGTTGTTATATTAATCCAATTAAAATAAGACACCTTCGTATTTTAATACTATTTTCAGCTTGGTCCTTTTTAAAACAGATGGTTTTATGGGGCAAGCATTTTATGTTCTATAAATGTCTTTCTAATATTCTGATTAAACATATCAGATTTCTTAAACATTCAAAATTATGCTTTGGGCTTTAAACACTACTTTTCATAGAAGCACAGCAAAAAGATACCCACTAGCTCCACCTATGATAGACATAGCTAAGTGTTCAGAGACCCTTGCTCCAAATAGAAGGGTTTACCAACCAGAAGGACAAAGAAAATGACTTGCAAATTTATTTAAAACAATTCTTCGCAGCTTCATCTTCAGATACCCCTCCTTAGGACAGACCCAAGTTCAACAGTACTCAAGGTTAACTAAAGTTTAACAGTAGTATTGGACAAGCAGAGGAAGCCTAATTTCTGTACCTGAGGCGTAAAAACATATTTGCCAGTTTGCACAGCAGACCCATCACATGGGATTAGAGATACAAGTATTTTGCACAAGTCTTTCAGTTTGTTATTCGTGACAATCATTTTTCTCCAGGAGTTGACTATTCAGGCTGGTTGCTGTTTCCAAATCATATCATACCAATGTCACAGAATACACAGGTCTCACGTAACTACAGACTTAGTTTACTCCTCCCAACAGATCCCTAAATTTCATGTAACACTATGGTAAATCACATTTGCTTCCCCCAACAGTTGTACAGCAGAAATGGACTTGATTTGGCAACCTTATGAATTTATC
The DNA here is from genome assembly GCA_013389825.1 of Crypturellus undulatus. Lineage (NCBI taxonomy): Eukaryota > Metazoa > Chordata > Aves > Tinamiformes > Tinamidae > Crypturellus > Crypturellus undulatus. The sequence goes on along the minus strand of VWPW01011279.1, from coordinate 143,956 downwards.
TTAGGAAAAGAGTCTGAGCAGTATCTGTTCATGTTTGATGCCATATTTCTCTAGACAGATCATATATGCCTCATCTTTCACAACTTCAATAACACACTGCAACAAGTCCATCCCCACAGCCCAGCCATCTTAGTTAAACAAGATAATTTTGCCTGCTTCTCAGTGGTATCGAGCTCATGCTCTTCAAGGACTATCACTTTTCTGACATGTTACCTTCCAAGCACTGCCTAAAAACAAAATTCATCAAGTAACTCCTATGCCTGAAATACTAAATTCCTTTTGCTATCTCAATAGTCAGAAGGCTTTCCAGAGTCTATTGAAAGACTTTTCAAGTAATCCTTTTTCTCCCCCCCGTTCAACCTCCATCAATCTTCTTTCATCCCTTTTTGAACAGTATACACTGTAACAAAGTATATTTAGTACTCTTCTTTCCTCAGTACCTTTATAACTTAGCTATTCACATGATGGTTTATGAACCTACCTCATCTGTTTAGTGATGCATGCTTTTCCACAACCTACACATCATGCATTTCCATGTCAATCAATGGCAAGTCATTTCAGAGGAAAAAGCCACCATGGAAAGCCATTAAAAACAGAGGAACTGCTTCAGGAGACACTTGTAGAAGCCCAGCCTTTCCCATGTCACCAGCCTTTCATATTTTCATTGAGAAAACTCACTCTACACCAGAAGTTTGTATACACACACATCCATATAAGTGGATCAAGGTGATGCCAAAAAAGTCTCCGCTCTGGAGTTGAGGTGCAATTAAAGAGTTAGTGATGATTTCAGCATCAGTTCCTGCATTTTCATTAGTTTATTTAAAACACAGGTTCCAATACATCCCAGAAGACATCTTGCAGAGTTAGAAACAAACCACCCACAAGACCTATTCTTTGAGGAGCCAGAGCTGGAGGCAAGAGCATGCTATCAAGTGTGAAGACAAACATGTTCCTCCAGCTGCTTGCCCTAATCAACTTGTTACACTGGAGGCCATAATTTATCTTTAAGTAAATACTTCTCCTATGACAACTTGCTTACTGAGCTGTCTAATGACACTTAAGCCTCTGGTAAATAAATCAATTAGTTTATGACCAGATAATGTTTCACCTGAAAGCAGGGGAAAAAAGGAAAAGGGAGATCTTCAATTTTCTTATATAGCTTCTGTTGCTCAGTCACCAGCTCCACTGCTTTAGCCCTGGAGCTGACCCAAAAGCAGGTGATTCATCACTCAGCTTCCTGTAACCATTCCAATTATTCAAAGATAAAGAGCAAAGTTTTAATTAAGACTTATTTTCACCACAGGTTTTAAAATGAATGAGGCTGGAAAAGGACATTGTTTGACAACTTCTTGCTAGATATCAATGCAAGATTTATACCTCATTAACAGCACAGAAGTAAAATTGCAGTGCCCTCTTGTGAGCAGTCAGATCTTGCCTTGGCAGAAGCAGTTTTAGGTGTGATATCATGAAGGTGGGACAGGACTTACTCTACAAACTTCACTTTTCCTGTAAAAGCATGACAGCTTATTTAAAGGTTACTCCTATGCATATCTGCCATCTTCTGTCTGTTCTGAAGCACATAAAGATGGTCATACAAAAAAACACTATTTCAAAGCAGACAAGCTTCAGCAGAGAAATAAATCAATTATTCTTCCGCAAGTTCTAAACAAGGAAAACCAACCATCAGTTTCCTGATGCCATTTCTTGGCCCACAACCTATTTTTATAAGCATAAAAAAACCCACACATGAAGCCAGATAAACAGTTTAAGGATTAGATCATTTGACTGATAAGAAGCAGAGGAAAAGGCAAAGAAATCCCTTACATATGACATCAGTCAGCACAGTATTTGAGACAGAAGTAGAGACTGTATCACAACTCAATGGAAAGCAGAAGTTTAGCATTAACTGTCAGTGCAGAAGACTAAACCAAAGGCCTTGAAATACTTGATTTTGTGGCAAAAGTAGGAACAGCACAACTGAGCAAGCCAAATGTTTTTTAATACTAAGGCACACACTTGATGCAGACAAATGGAAGCACAGGTAGAACCAGGTAGAGCCAGAGTTACAACACAACAAGCAGGACTGCCATGACTGGGGAAATTAAAGAACAGAGAAGAGATGGTAGAAAGGAGACAAGCAAGTCATTTGAATCCAGTCTGGTATGGCTAAAATGCTCTTCTAAACTGCTAGGTATTTGTGACTATCAGAAGACAGTAAGAATAATCCATGTAATAAAAGGTTAGTCAAATACACAAGTATTTGAGATGTTTTTTAGAGGACATGGGCAGCTCTATTTCCCATCATCTCATTCAGTTTTTCAACACCATTACAAGATGCCAGATCAGTCTTAAGTATGTTATCATTCACTAAAGTTAAATGGCACCAAAAGCCAACAAGCTAAACAGTGACAGAACCAAGCAGTACCAAACAATTTATTACATGAGTCTAGAAACAGAAGTTTAAAAATCATTTTTTTTGAAAAATAACAATATATTATTTCTCAATATTTTAGCTAGAAGATTCTACTTCATTTCCTTTGTACAAGTTAGGTTTATCATATGCAGAAATAGTCATTTATTACACGAGGATGACTTGCCCTGGGTCAACCTATTTTAAGTAATGTTTCCACAGCTAACATTTAAGGTAAGCTAAGACTCCTTTATATTTGACATATTCCCACTGCTAAAGGACTTGCACTGAAATAAAGCTTAACATGACTAATGCAGGACAGGACACACCAGTTTCAAGTTCATCTTCCTACATTAACTCATGCCTTGCAAATAGTTAAATACTTAACCTCTCCTGGCTAACATCAAAAGAAAATTAATTTAAGCACAGATTCAAAAAAGCATTTCAACATAACAGAGACACAAGCATTCAGGGTGCTTCAGATCTCTTCTCAGACCTTAGCTACCTCTTGTACAATTTTAGCACTGCAGAGGAGCAGAACTGCAGGGACATGATAGGACATTCACATCACAAGGGATCATTCATATCGCTTTGGCAGAAAGGCTCCCCAAGATATTGTTCTTGGATTAAACACCTATTAGATTTGGGGATAAAAGGAAATCAGGGAATGCTACTTAGATCAGCAAGGCTTTTGACACCATCTCCCACAATATCCCTCTAAGTTGCAGTGTTAGGGTCTAGGCGGACACACAAGTAGGCAAGTGAAAGTCTGACTGGTGGGTGGTCTCAGAGTGGCCAAGGAGCTCAACCTTGGCACAACAAGTGATCTTCCTTTTGCTTTTCATCTCAGTCCCCTACTGCAGAGGCAAAATCTGGAGCTCAACACATCTGAGAAGTTTGGCACCATTTAAACTTCATCAGTGCCTCTAGTCCTAGAACTAGTTTAGGATGGAACAACGAATCCCATGCTGGAACATTATATGCTCTTGCCACAAAAATAAAGACACCTTTCAGCTTATTGGTAGCTGGAAAATATACTTTTAAAAGAAAGCTCCTGTTGGAATAACTTCAGAGCAACAAGTTATCAATTTAAACACCATGAGAGGGCAGCAGAACCTTTCTACACTTGATAAAGAGAAGTTCTATCCTTTTTCACACATAAAACTAAGATATCAAGTCCAAAAACTCATAACATTTTTCAGAAAAGATTCTCAAAGACAACACTGCAACTCACTGCACTGAAGTCTGGTACAATGACAGAAGTAACTTCCACAGGTTATTTTGTTGCTTCAGTATTATGGAAAGAAGAAAATGAAATTAAGAATAAAGCATATACAAGAGAATTGTTTTTAGTAGTACATCTCAAAGACAACAAACATAGGGGTTTAAGGCAATGTATTGGAGCAGGAATCAACATTTTAGGGCTTACCTAACATGCTGCTTACAGTAGCATTTGACACTCTAATACAAACATTTTATAATCAACTAAGACAAGCTGAGTTCTCAGAGGTATCTACAGATATTCACAAGTTAACTCATCCCACAGCATCTCTTCCAGAGGTCACAAGAACAGCATTTGCTATTCCAGAGGTCACAAGAACAGCATTTGCTTTACAAAAACTCACTGTCAGGAGCAAAGCAGAGCACCTCAAACCCAATAAGCCTTGTGGAGCTGCATGAGTGAGTACTACAGGGCTATCAGTTAAATTCAGGACCACTTCCTAACACTCCAATAGACTCGAAGCAGCACTATAGCACTGCCCTTTTTCGCCCCCCTCCTTCCCAAGCTCTTACCCTATCAGTTCACCTCTAGTAAACGCTCACCACTCCCCATAGCCAAAAAGATAAAAACCTCATCAAACACTAGAAATTACCTTTTACCTCTATGTTACTTCTACGTATTACCTCTATGTTTAGGAAAGAAGCCCCATAGCTGTTGCTACACAAATATCTCTTTCACCAGGCTGTTTTCCACAGCACCCAGAAGCAGCTCTTCACACATTTACTATTTAACTGATAAGCCTAGAAAAATAAAAAGAAAAGAGAGAAAGGCTTCTAGAGGGAAGCTACTTAGAGAAAGTAATAGATGATGTTATATTTTGTAGAGGTGGTTAGATGCAGGGTGATAAGTAGCTTCCTTTTAGAAGGGGGTTTTGTTTTCAAACTTTTACTTAAGAGCAGCATAGAAGTTTACCCAAGGCTGAGGAACAATTGACTCCTTTGCCAACTCCATCTGCTTTTAAAATCAGCCCACAAAAAAACCCACAAACAAAAACCAAAAGAATTTTATCAGGAATCAACTCTAAGGAAAAGCTTTTAATAATTTAAGACTACTAAGAGGCTGTTAAAGTTATCATAAGTTCTCTCTCAAATTCAAGTCATATTATACCCATCATTTTCACTTGACAGAAAAAATGCTGAAAAAAATGAAAACAAAATAATAAAGAACATAATCATTAATCTTAAAGATAACTCAAACTACTGTATACATTTTGCACATTTAGTCCAAGAACACCATCTTAAATGCACATTCTTAAGCTATTAAATGCCTTTTCTTCTATAGTTTAAAAATAAGACAAAGTGACTAATACTTTCCTACCTGAACAAAATAGCCCCTACCTGCTTTTTCTGTAGGAACCACCACCTTTCCTTCCCCTCAGCAGCCCATCCACACACAACCACTGACCCCACAAGTAGAAACCAGAGCCTTCCTTCCCAGGGCCTTTTAAGCCCTCGGAGAAGCACCTGACCCGCACATCTGTGTCTCATCTGCACATCCAGCCTCCCAGCAGCACCCGAGCCCTGATTCCCTAATTGGCCCCAGCCTACCAAGACCTGGAAGATGCCCTGTTCCCTCAAAGAGCAGCACCCTTCTGTCAAAAACCACTAAGCTTTACCGCCAGCAATATTCCCAAAGGCAGACTTTAAAGATGTCTTAATGATAATATGATCCAGATAAAATATTTTAAAAATAAATTTTAACTTAAAATGTTCTCTCCCCATACTACTTTGTGATGGACTTTCAGTTTGCTGTTACAACCATAGCTTTATTAATTAGCAGCGCTGCTAATGTGGCCTTCACTGTGCCAAGCGGGCAGACAAGCTGCATATGTAGGTGTTTGAGGAGACTGCAATGGAAGTTTTTTTTTTTTTTTTCCAATGCAGTTTTGGAAATTAGCATTTTGATGCCCTAACCGCAGGTTTACTCATTTTACATCAGGAGTTTCCACTCGTGTCAGTTGCAGGTGGAGAGCAGATGTCTTTGTCTTGCCAAGTGGCACAGAGCAGCACCAGGAGGGATCAAAGCTTCACCCAGGACACACAAACTTCCCTGCAGCCCTGACATCGGCACCCCTGCGGCAACCTCCATGCGCAAAATGCAGGAAACCCAACAGCAGCAGCAACTGCTTTTTCTTGGGGAATTCCATCCCACACCCATAGAAGAATAACGGATGCATCCTTGTTTTGAGGAGAATAGGATTTCCCTTTAGAGCCAACAGTATAAAGTCCCTTACAAATGGCAAGTTGTAGGGCAGAATAGTGTTACAGTTTTGTAGGAATCAAGAACATAAAGAACATATTATTCTGCCCTTACCAAACTCATCATTTTAGAAGTCATCTATATACGCTATGATAAATCACTGTTAGTCATAATCACTGGACTAGTGGTGCTGAAAAAAACAAAGACTTTGAAATTTATAAAGATCATGACTACTTGATAAAACAGGAAGATTTCTGGTGACATGAAGTGGCAGTCTGGGCAGAAGGAAGATTTAACACTGTATAAGAACTCTACAGATGTTCTTGGAAACTGATAAGATTTGACATTTTCAAGGAAATTAAACCCAAAACAAAAGTCTGCTCCAACAACTTGTCTTCTGAATTCTGACAGCATCTATCGAGAAGCAAAGTGTTTCTGAGATTCAGCCCTTTGAGCAAAAAAAAAAAAAAAAAAAAGCCCCATGATCCTATTTTCAGTCATTCATATCATTTCTCATTTTAAGCCTGTTCTTTCAACCTATGACATTACCATTCATACCATATACAGCTGGGAGCACTTCACAATAATTATAGAGAGTTCATAGCTTTATTAAGGAAGTGCTCCCATTGGCTGACTAATTGTAATAAAATTGTGATAAAAAAGATAGTTTTTCATAGTTTTAATTAGTTATTTTTGTGAGTGGCTAGGTTATGTACTCATTCAAGCTTTTTGTTTTAGAAATTTCTTAGGAAGACAGCAACAGGTATGTTCATTTTAAGAAGTTGTTCTCTTATTAGAAAGGAAAAAATGAGTACTGGGCATAGAAGGGGAAAAATGCCTACAGTGCTAGCTAAAACAGTTTATTGGTATGGAGGCTTTAAGGGTAGTGTTTCTTGATGATTGAAAATCAAGGGTAGCACTTTCACTATGAAGTGTGTATATGTGAGTACAGCATTGAATATTCTTGTTGAAAAGCTTGCCCTAATGTGGAAGAGGGACACATCCTATCTGCCTTTACAGAGCCTTATCTGGCTTATCATAAATCCTGAAGGCCAGAAAATATTGCAGTAAATAACTTCACACAGAAGATATAAAATAGCACTGATGTTTGGAGTGATAATCAAATTGCTGGTGAAAGCAGCTCCTGAGCAGGGTGTGGGTGTGCTGCAGGGAGCTGCAGGTGTGCCCCTAGCTCCAGCTGCCTCTGTGGAGCCCGGGGCTGTGAGTGCTCAGGTGGATTGAGTCACCCCTGGGCTGATACATGAACACAGACGCTCCTGATGGGAATTTCTCTGGGCTCTGGATGTCATTAGCCTGCAGGTCAAATGGCCCTTCCTGACAAGGCCTCCTCAGCGAGGATCACCTAGTGGCTTCCCCAGAGCACACGGAGCCTTGTTATTTCTGTACCTGTGATATTTCCATGTACTCCTGTGCAGCTGGAGTGGCAAGCAGGGCCCTGTGGCTATTCCTTCCCTCCTCCCTGGCCCCCTTTTCCCCTCTCCTCCCCAGGGAAGGCTCTGGCTGTGGATGTGCGTGGGGAGGCAGCCGCAGAGCGGTGTGTTCCGCCCTGGCGGCGCTCGTTTCCGCGCACCCACCAAGCGCTCTGCCCAGAGCCGCTCCGCGCGGTGCCTGCGCCGCTGCTCGGGACCCTCCACGCGTGACCCAGCGCCCCTGCGCGGAACGCAGCAGGGCAGCGCGGGGCCGCGCCCGCCGCACGTCCCCTTCCCCCGGCTCACGCCGCCGCCGCGGCCCTTTAAGGCGGCCTTTAACCGTGGCGGGCGGGGAGGGGGCCCCGCTGCCGCCGCCCGCCGCCCCGGCCCGGCCTCCGCGGAGGCGCCTGCGGAGTAAGCGCGCCCGCCATTGGCTTCCGCCGGCCGCGGGGGCCATGTTGGATCGCCTCGGCCCTCCCCTCACGCACCATCTTATCCGCTCC
>VWPW01011279.1:61266-135340 GCA_013389825.1 Crypturellus undulatus | reverse complement strand
CGAGCGGGCGCCGAGGGAGGTAACGCTCCCCGCGGCCGCCGGGGCGGGACTCGCTGGCCGCGGCCCCGGCGGGGGAAGGGGACGTGGAGGAGGGCGCCGGCCATGCGGGAGGATGCTCGGGGCCGGCAGCACATGGCAGCGGCGGCGGGCGCGCCGCCGTCGCGGGTGGGAGGGCCGTTGCCGGGCTCTGGGGGAGCCGGGCTCTGGGGGTGTGCGGCTTCGTGCCCGAGCTCCGGCGATTCACGCGCTGGGCACAGGCGGCTGCTTCGCCCTGGCCTGAGCAGCGGGGTCGGGACCGCTCGGCGCTCCCGGCCGCGTCGCGTGGGTGGGCGGGTGGCACCCGGCTTAGCGCCGCCACCCCCGTGGGGTTGCGCGGTGCCCGCGGAGGCACCGTGACCCGCTTTAGAGCGGGCGGGGTAACCTCGTCCTCCCCTTTCCGTGCCCGTTTCTATAGGCAGGGAGGAGAAGCGTGTGGACAGCGTCCAGAAGCCTCTCACTCAGCTGCAGGGCTTGTGCATCCCTGAGGGCGATGTCCTCGTATTCATTTTTGGGGAAATCCTGTGCGCCCCTCACTTTGTGTAAATGCCCCTGGCAACTGAAAACTTATTTCAGTGTGTGCAAATGGTTTAGCTTCAGCTGTGTGAACAAATGCCTCTGCTTCTGTCCCCTCTGCAGAAGAGATCTGAGCATGTTGTCACATGTGCTCAAGGGGACAAAATACAATTCAGAATAAAGAGAGAAAGCTTCTAGTTTCTGTCAAACACCTACCCCTGCACTGGGTACTAATACATGTCCCTTTCAAGCTTAATGATAACGTTTTCATTGGTCCTGCGTCTGGCATATGGGGTTTTAAAAACACCAAGGACTCAGTTTTGGCCAAGAAAGGAACCAAAATAACGCACGGGTCCGTGACAGTTATCTCATCCATGGGATTGTGTGCCCTGACCTAGGTATGACTCGAGAACAGACAAAGAATGTAGTGGGAACTAAGGTAGGATGTGAACTTCACATGCCAGGAATTTCTGGTTACTGCCCACTGTAAACTTCCCAGCAAAGCAAATGCGAGGTAGTTTTGTCCCTTCTTTCTCACTGATGGTTAAGCTGTGTCAACTTACTTTGGGTTTATTATGTAATAAGAAGTTGCGTTTTGTCACTCTTCTGCCTTATATTTCTAGCTTACTTTGTGTGAAGTTGTTCGTGTGTTCGTATTTGACTTTATAAGAATTCATGCTGCTCCTTGTTGTGAAGATGTGTTAGCTTATTGCCTTCAAATTATTCTCTGGGCAAAAACTAGAAGTCTTGTAAGTCTTCAAGCCTAGTGAGGAAACTTGGCATCTACTCACTCATGAACTGCAGGTGTTGAATGGTCCTGAAGATCAGCTCAAGAGTTTGATCATAGGGAAATGTAGATGAAAGCAGAGCGTGTCTTTTTTCCCCCCTGTCCTCTGAAAGTGTTTTTAGTGATACTATCCAAAAGATATACAAGTTGAACAACTATTAAGAGACTGTAGAAACCCTAAAACAGACATTGTTCTTTTGTTGCCTTTGGTGAGAGATAAAGATGGAGGTGGATTAAAACAAAAAGGTCAACATGGCCTTCTTTGTGCAACCTGTAAAGTGAATAGTTACATTTTTATTCTTGTTCTATAGGACCAGTTGCAAATTTTCTGTGTATGTCACAATTTTACAAGACAAATTTTCTGTAACATTACATTTATACTTTGCATATTTCAAACAAAAAAGGTTATCTGGACAATTATATATCTATTTCATTGGTTGGGATTCCTACCAATACATTTTTCTTCCCTCTATTTCAGTATTATGGAAGTAAGCATCTAAACACTGAACATAATTTTATGTAATTAATGCTCCAAGAAAGATGTCTGTAAGCTTCAGGAAGATTTAATCTTACTTCGGCTTTGATTTATTGAAGTTTACACAGTTTGGGATAGGAAGTTGGATCTGACATTGTTGAACAGTGTAGTCCCACTCAACTCTAGGTTGCAGGATTATACTTCTTTCAGTACTGCATGTAAACTAAATACTCTGGAAGTTTTGCCACTTACATTCAGCAATCATCCACTTAAAATATTTTTTTATGTGATTAACAGAAGCTGAGAAACTGTTAACACTCAATTTTGTCTTTAACTGAACTATATATTGAATACTCTCTATTTTTCTGCAGACCTGTCTTTATTTGTTCTTTTTATGGCTTCTGTCCTAGCGAACTAAGGAACAGTGTGTTTAATGGTTGCTTAAAAAGTTCATGATCTGCCAGGCTCATGTAGCCTGTAGGAACTGTGTATGGATACTCTTGTTCTATTTTCCACTGCTTTTCTGTGATTAGAATCAGGCCTTCAGGAACGCGGTGCGTCTGCATACCTATAAATGAGAGATGGAGAAATTGTCTCTTTATTAAGCCAAATGTTTAGGAATTGATAGTTAGCAATTCAGCTTTATTGGAACTATTTCAGAGTATTGCTGCAAGAGTCTCTCTGCCCTTAGCAAAAGAAAGCTGTGATGTTAAGATGTAACCCCTTTGCCGATGCCACTGCCCAGTAAGGGTTTGCAGCTCTTCCTTTGGATGCAGGAGTAGCAGCAGTCTCAGGCTTTATCTGGCTAGTCAGTTCATAAATGCAAGCTTGCTGGCCCAAAGTCAGAGGCTGAACATGGAGCTCCTATAGTGTAAGGAGGAGAGATCATTTCTAAGCAGCATTTCGTAAATATTGCATACCAAATATGTGTGTGCAGTGGTCATGTTTTGAGGGAACTACAAAGTTGAAAACTTACACAGGACCAGCAGTAAATCACTTTCTAAAAACATTGTGACTAGTGAAGCTATAATTTTACTTCAGAAGTGTTAGCATCTTAGTAATTATAAATACTATATGTGTAAATATGTAGATGACCATACAGCTACCTTTTAGGAGGAGCTTTAAGAATGAGTAAAACATTACTTTTGGCAACACCTTAGACTTGGTTCCCCTTTCAGAACCACTTTTGCATTATGTTCATTATTAAGCTGCAAGAAACAAATCTGAGGTTGGGAGGAGACAGAGTTTTGATTATTTCTCAGTGCGTTTTTTATTTTAACTCAGAATTCGGTCAAAATATATTGGTTTAATGTGCCATATCTCTGGGAGCACGTGTATTGCCATCCTAAGCTTGATTAACACAGATTCTCAAGGAGATGTCAAGTACTAATGTCTACAGGCCACTAGTATGCACTCAAAGCTGTTGCTTAAAAGAAGCAATATTTAAGGACAAATATTTTTGTTTTAGTCCGAAATCATCAGTTTGAACTTGCCGGAAGATGAAAAACATTTTTTTTTTTTTCTGAAGTCAGATAATAATTTTGACTTGGTTCTTTATCTGAGTCATATTATAAAATTTAGTAACTCTGGTTACCAAATTATTTCCTTCTGCACTGTGTTCTTGGACACTTTTCCTTGTACTGTATGAGGAGTACTAAAAGCTTCATTTTTTTCCATTAGTCATTGAAGTTCGGAAATTCTCCTAAAATCTATCCCAAAAATGTCTTCTGAGCAGTAAATGCTGTCATTATTTTTATGTTATTAATACCCCAAGAAAGTCTGTAAGCTTCAGGAAGTTTTAATCTGTCTAATAGTGACAAAAAAACCCAACCCCTTTAACCTCTAATGCCCTATATGTTGGGAGGAATCCGAGAATGACATCAGAAATGGTTTTGGTTTTAGTTATCTTGTAGTAAAGCCAATGTAGTTAGTGGCTTCCATCATGGTTAAAATCAGTATTAGATAAGAGGATGGACTTGAGCCCATATCGTGCATCCGTTGTTGATTTCACCAAATATTTTTCCCAAGTATTTTTTTTGGTTTTGTAACTTAGGTTCAGAACCAGATTTTGAGGGAAGTTTTTAAAAATTAATTCTGAGGTACCCTTGAAAAATAGCTGAGTATTGTCTCTATCAACCAGGGGATTTTTTTTAAAGTCTGCTTTGTCAGACTTGTGATAGAGAAGGGATATAAAAGGAGAGGCCTGGAGTATATGGCTCCCTATTGCAGGTATGTTGGAGAATGTATCCCAGGTTTGCTGAAAACAATGGTTTAAGATGATTTTTTGTTTTCTTTTGGTAGAGATGCTGTCCATTTTAATAGATTTTTTAAATTTAGATAAGAATGTCTATATTGAACAAACCTGGAGTTTGTGACTCCAAGTCACAAAACTGGGAATGCCTTGCATTGCTTGTGTTTGGGGGAGACTGTTTTGAGAAACTTTATATCAAATTTCCTTAGAAATGATCAAGTTCAGAAAGTTGTGTGTGGGTTTTTCTCCAAAAGCCATAGACTTTTCTTCAGTACGTGAAACGCTGTGCAAATGTGAAGTGGAATGGGAAGCTAATGTAAAGCAAGTGTCAACTGGAATGGGAAATGGGAAGCCTGAATGTTCTGTGGGAAGTGGAATGGGAAGTTCTGTTCAGCAGAGCAGTATGGGAGTATCCTTATTGTAGTAAGACTTGAAATTGTGCTTTTTTTTTTTTTTTTTTTCTCTCCTCTCTCCTAAAATTCTCAGGCAAGTGTGTTCTGTCTTCAGTGGTGTTGGGTAAAGCAAGTGTCAACTGGAATGGGAAATGGGAAGCCTGAATGTTCTGTGGGAAGTGGAATGGGAAGTTCTGTTCAGCAGAGCAGTATGGGAGTATCCTTATTGTAGTAAGACTTGAAATTGTGCTTTTTTTTTTTTTTTTTTTCTCTCCTCTCTCCTAAAATTCTCAGGCAAGTGTGTTCTGTCTTCAGTGGTGTTGGTCTTTGCCCATAGCCTGTGTAGTCACCTGTAAACCACAAATGATCCCTTGTGTTGTTATAGTTGAGATTTCCAGGTGATAAAATTGATGCTGCTCAAAAAGCTTTCCCACAATTTACAGTATTTATCAAGTTGTTCCTCAGNTTTTTTTTTTTTTTCCTCTCTCCTAAAATTCTCAGGAAAGTGTGTTCTGTCTTCAGTGGTGTTGATCTTTGCCCATAGCCTGTGTAGTCACCTGTAAACCACAAATGATCCCTTGTGTTGTTATAGTTGAGATTTCCAGGTGATAAAATTGATGCTGCTCAAAAAGCTTTCCCACAATTTACAGTATTTATCAAGTTGTTCCTCAGACTAGATCTTGAGAATTGCTGGAAATCAGTGCATTATCAGACCAGGAGTTGAAAGAGGACCAGGCTACGTTTTGTCTCTGAGGTTTATAATGAAATCTGGGTTTAGGCCACATGTGAAAATGAGAAGACTTTTTTTCCCACCCCCCTCTTGGTTTTCAGCGTGAATGTTTTTCTACGTCCTAACTGCAGTGTGGTTCTCAAAAAAAGATACTGGCCTTCCAAAGCAGGTTTTGTAGCTCTAATTTAAGGTGTATTGCTGAAGTTTATGAAAACTAATGACCCTGAGGTAAACTGTAATTTATAAAGCGTATCCTAAAGTCTAAATCTGCTATTTTCACTCTTAGAGAAGTAAACAGAATAGAAGGAGCCATTCACATAGTGTACAGGCATGGTAAGATTTGTGAGCAGATCTTTTTAAAGAAAAAAGGAGTTCTTCACAGTGATTTTCAAATTTTCCTTAAAGATTAGGAAATTGGGAAATATCATTAATCTTTATTAAAAAAAATAAGAACTTGTATAAGTTGTGAAATTTATGCAAGATTTCACAGATACCGTTTGGAGGAGCAAAAGGACAATGATGTTGCAAAAGCAGAACCAGTTACTCTGTCCTTCCATGAGCAGTCTAGCCACAAAATCTTTGACCTTCCTTACAGTTTTTGAGAACTTTCTTTAACACCTTGCATAATTATTTTTGAATAAATTAGGTTTAATTAACTAGTTCATTTCAATGCAAAAAGGCTAGTTAACAAGCATCTCTAGGAAGGATTTACTAGTGAAGGAGTGTTTGATCTAAAAACAAACCTTAAACTTTACGTCCTTTGCAAGAGGACTGTCCAGGCTTTGATATCTTTCTAGTTCAGACAGCTGTAGCAAATTAAGATGTTGTCCTTGTCCTTAGCTTCTTTATTATTGTTCCCATTTTGGAATTTATTGCCAGCAAAACAGAAGTGAGCAAATGGAATATATGCCTACACCTCAGCCATTTCAGTGCAGAGTTTAATGGGGTAATTTAACCTGCCAAAATGATGGGTTGAAACTCAAGTGAGAGAGTGTGCACTGAAGCAGCTCTATGGTATGGAGCTATATATGCACATTTTGTTTTGCATATTGTGCTTTCAGGGCAGTTACCTTTGGCAGAGGTGAACGAGGTAGTTGAAAACAGTAGCTTCTCACCTCCTGCTACATTTTCCAAGTTGCATTTGCCCAAGATAAGTGCTCACAAGGACTTCATATAAAGCCAAATAAGTTTTGTTATATTTAGCATTGTGTTTTAAGCAGCAGCAAGTGATGCAAAATGAGAAAAGTTGTTCAAAACTAAGGGAATCAGTGTGCATTTAAGGAAATGTATCTGTTTTGTTCACCAGTGGAAGATTATTTTTTAAAAAAGGTTCAGAGATAGCTTAGAATGTGTTTATTCAGACACGTTTGTAACAAATTTAATTCTGTTTTTGCTAAATAAAATACTGGCTTTCTTGTTTGTCAGTGAATTGTCCCAGTTCAAAACTTAAAAGCAAGCATTAAGACTATATATCAACCATGGAGGCTTTACAGGGTTTTGTATTAACTATATTGCATTGAATGCATTTGTATATATGTAATTAAAACACAGTGTATGTTATAGGTTGTCTAAGAAGCTATAAATATAGATCCATTTTCCATCTTAAGCTTTTAGCTACTTGTATTTCTTTTTTGAACTTGGTATAGTCCTCAGTGGTGGTTCTTGTATGTATGAAATGACTCTTACATTTTATTAATAGATGTATGTGCTGGGTCTGATCAATGTGTATTTAGTTACATATGCCTTTTCTTTCCTTCTTTTCAAACATAGGGGTTTTCAGAATTGTAAATTCTCAGCAATTCTTTCCATATTGGAAGCTGTTCAAGCAAGCGGACTATAGTGGCCTGAAGAGTAAGTAATCTTCTTTTTCCTCTTTCTTTTGAGGCACTGGCAGACCCATTTTGGGAAGGACAGCTAAGTTTGAGATAGCAGAGAGTCTATGATGGTGTTTGTGTTGTACAGTAGGCACAAGTGAGTTAGGTTTCTTTTTCTTTTTCCTTTTTTTCTTGAGGGAAAATACCTGACTGCAGGTTACAAGTACTCAAAAATATTATGATTAAAATAACTTGTGAATGTCCCTATTCTGCTGGTTTGTATATTGTAAAACCTTAAAATATTTCAACTTTATTCAACAAAGTGGCTATTAAGAGAAGTTTAGAAATTATAAAATCTATTGAAACGCTACATAATTTTTGTCAGTTAAATATTTTAAATTTTGACTCTAATGTCAGATAGGAAGACTTTTATGAGATGGGAGCTCTACTTGATATTTCCCCTACAAATTTTAGTAGCTTATTTATCTGCCGTGGCTGCAGGTGATAATACATTAGTTCTAGTGTTCTTTTATAATATCTGTTATTACCTGAGTTTGAAGTATTTGGGCATCTGAATGTGTGATCTTGAAGCTGGTTATTGTGTGACTTGTTTATCATATTTTATTTCTAGGTCTCTGAAGATGAGGTATCCATTTGGAGGTAAAGCACATCCCCAAACAGCTTAATTCTTCATTTAAGAGATGTGTTCTGTATTGACGGGTAAGGATGTTTTTGCACTTGTGTCATATGTTGTATATTCTTCCCAGGTATAAAGTATTGCCTGATTATGTGTCATTTTGAGACTTCTTAAATTTATCTTAAGTTAAAAATAAAGTGAAAATGGGTCCCTTAAACAAGTATACTAAGTGGGCCAAGCATGTGGCTGTGGGTCTTCCTGATATGGAATTTCCATATAAAAAAAATCTGATGTGCATTCTCGTGTGTGTGCGCTGTTTTGTTTGTTGAGCTTAAGCATAGGCTGTACTCAGTAAAGAAGGTTTCCATACTCCGAAGAGCACTGTATTTGATAATGGTAGAAATTTGTCTTTACTTGCATTTGAGATGGATTTACTTTTCAAGTGCAACATCATTTGTCATCTTGGTTGACTTAAACTCTTATGAATGACCATAACAATTGACAAATACTGGTTTATTGTTTTATTTTCCCCCAAGCCTTTAATATTTATTTCCCAGAGACTTACCTGCGTCAAGAGAAAGTAGGAAAAGGATTAGAAGGGAGTTTGTATGTCTTGGAAATAGAAGGACGAATGGTGACATGAGGTGTTTAGTGCAAGAAAAATGTGCATGTGTGGTCAGACTTCTGTGTGCTGTGATGACAAGTACACAAGCCAGTGAGTTCCAGTTGTGTGTTTGTATTGGGATGTAAAACAGTAGCCAGAAACTTCAGTTTAGTCCTGAAAATTCAGAGTAATCAATTCTGAATCTTCTCGTGTGGATCTTCAAATAAAAATATCATATGTTTCTGTTGCCTTAGATATTTATGATAACATTTGTGGACTCCTCAGCAGAAGAGAAATTCTAAACAGAACTAGGGCTTATTACCCCCAAATAGTTAAAAGTGTATACAAATATTTTTAAAAAAATAAAAACTGCCTATTTAAGTATGTACTCATATATATTTTTAATTTAAAGAAAAAAAAAAGGATACCCAAACAAACTTTCTCTTAATTTAAAGTGATGCCAATAAAAGAAAATCAGTCCATATTTAGCTACAGATACTAATGTGACTTGTACAAAGATTTACTTATGCCTTTTTGTTAGAGGATCCTAGAGATTTTCTCTACTAAATTTTTAGTCTTCTGAATTTCCTGTATTTTGGGACAATTGTGTTGTCCCTTTAATGTGTATTTCAAATTTAACATGTACGTTGATCTTTAAATCTGTGATAGGATATCATTTATATTGAAGCGTGAGTGGGAAATAATTTCTGTGTTATTTAATTTGCCACACTTAACACAAGCTGTAGGTGTAAGTAAATGCGACAGAACAATATAATGCAATTGCCTTTTTTTTCCTTAAAATTGAGGAGGGAGCAGCTCTGTCATTTCTGAATATTATGCAGAAGTGACCAGTTTCTCTAGGATCTGTTTTTTGAACATATTATTCTGCATACTTCTGGCATTATGAGGCCCATTTGCCACCAGATAGGCAAATGATATGAAGCTATGGACCCGTAATGCTCTTTATGTGCTATATAGAATTTGCTAAATTCCATACTACGACAAATTCAGTAGTATAAGACTTCTTTTGTAGCAAGTCTGTTGGGCCTTGCTGCATTGCTTTCCAAAAACAACAACAAAAAGAAATTACTTGCGTGCATGTAAAAGAAAGCTCTTCCCTAGCTATGGCTATCTGTGTATCTGTTGTTTATTTCCCTTACCTGTAGTCTCGGTTTCTGCCATGCTGTGCTTTTATGACTTCTCTTTTGATCTTACCTCTTTGCTAATTTGTCTATAACTTCTTAGGTAACTTCTATTAAGAGTCTGGATAGCTACTGCTTCAACATTTCTTGTGAAAAATGGTCATTCATGAACATTCATTGTCTCTACTCTGATGTTTTCACACATTATTCATGTGCACCAGTGATACCTGTCACTGCATTCATCTTTCCCCTTTTCCTTTAAACAGGGGTTTTATCATAGCGAAGTTATGTGGGATTAAATGTTTTTTTTTAAAATTATTTAATTCATTATATGTATTTTATTTCTTTTTACAGTTGTTAAAGAATGGCACATTGTAAAAAAAATTGACTTCCGGATTACAAGTCCTGTTTGAATAGTTTTAATGAAAATAACAAAGGAGAATCTGAAATTGTGCTTAGCTAACAGAGTGAACTGAATGAAATAATTGAAATAATTTAATTTAAAACATCAAATACTATTTTAAGTATAAAATGTAGAAAAACTGTAAAGGCTACACAGGGCATTGAATATAAGCAGAAGTAACTCTGTGTCATGTGGTTTCACTGAACTGCAGAATTATGAACAAAGTATGAAAAACCACAGAGTTATTGGGGAAAGGAAGGAGATTGTGAGGGAGAGGTGGTGTTTGTTTGTTTGTGTTAAAGAAAATAAGTATAACCATTATGTAACTGTAACTTTTGTATTTTTTTTTCTGTTTCTCCTGTAGAATGCTTGAAAATTTGCATTTCATCAGAAGCACTAATGGATGTTGGCATGCCTTGGATAAGGTGGTAACTACTGGATGTAATCTGTTTATGTTTGCTGTGGAGGCCCAAAACTGACTCCCTTTGGGGTGAAGAGGGACAACAGTACCAGTGTATCAAGATGACTGATCCGATGATGGATTTTTTTGATGATGCCAATCTTTTTAGTGAGACCTTAGAAGGTTTGTCAGACGATGCCTTTGTTCAACCTGGACCTGTTTCACTTGTTGATGAACTGAATTTGGGTGCAGAATTTGAACCTTTGCACATAGACTCATTGAACCATGTGCAAGATACTCCAAACCAACAGAAGATGAGCGACTTTGAGCAGCTGAACCAGTATGATTCACTGAAACTTCACCCAGTCAATCAGTCTTTTAGTAGCTCAGCTGACAATGTCTTATCACCACACTCTCAATTTAATTGCTCACCAATTCACCCGCAGAACCAGTCTAATGGGATGTTTCCAGACGTGGCTGATGGTAGTCCTATGTGGGGTCACCAAACTGCCACAACTGTTTCAAATCAGAATGGGTCCCCTTTTCATCAAGGACATTCTCAGTCTATGCAGCAAAACAAAAGCTTTGTAGCACACCATGACTTTGCCTTATTTCAGGCTAACGAACCGCAGCATCAGTGCGCCTCGCTACGGTCACAGCAGAGCAGAAACAGCATTAACACGGGGCAGGATGCTCTGAGTCAGCCAAAAGACTTCATGGAAGTTAACGTATCTACTTCTCACAGAGTCAGTGTTAACCACCCACCTTCGGTTTCTAATCCATCAACTTCACAGCAGCCTCTGTCTGTTCAACAGTTTTCTCAAACTGCAAGTGCTTCAATACATTTTTGTGGGAATCGAGAGGGAAATTTTGATGGACAGTCTTCAGCTATTACTCCTTGTTCTGTCAATAATACTCAACAATTTTCTTCTCCTTATTCTTACTCTAATAACCACATTTCTCCTACCAGCCTTCTTCAGTCTACAACGGCTCTTTCTTCTGGCCAGCAGACACACTCTCTCTCTGACTTCACTGGAAGTGATGCCTTTACATCTCAAACAGGGACCAAGCAAGATACAACTGAGCACATGTTGAATCCTAGTACACCTTTGAATTCAAATAGTTTTCAACTGTTGCATTCTGCACATCCTCAGGGCAACTTTAGTAGTTCGAAACTTTCTCCTGTGAATATTAATTTCCCAGCATCTGCTGGTTCTGCGTCTCAGATAAGCCATTTCACCGATCCCATCGAAAGCAATGGTTTTACATCGTTGGACGACAACTTACTTCATCAAGTTGAGACTCAAAGCGAACCATTTACAGGGCTTGACCCAGATGACCTCCTTCAGGAAGACCTTCTACCCCAGTTTGATGACTCTGCGTTTGTTCAGGACAGCACGAGCCATGTTTTGGAGCATGATCTCGACCACCACATCACCCCGCCACAAGTAACACAGCCGTCTGACATGGCTCGAGCTCAGATCCATCCCTGGCATTCTTCAGTTTCCAACCAGCATCTCCAGGACAGAAGTCGCATAACCTTACAAGGACAGGTATGTAGTGGTTGATTTTATTTTTGAGTGGTCCGATTTGGCTATTTTGATGAAAGGAACAACCGTGGCTGGTACTTTTGCCAAACCACGGTAACTGAAGCCTCAGAGGTTTTGCTGGTGTTTGGCGTGCAAGTGTGAATGCTGGTTTAAGAGAAAACATTTGATGAAAAACTTGTTTTTTTCCTCCTCTTGATTTTTGACCTTTGGAGAAAACCAGTTCTATATGACATGAAATAGTTTTTTAGATGAAAAGATGCCTGCCCTTCCAGTGCTTGTATTTTCTAAGTGCAACAGAGAAAACTGGTTGCTTTGCGCCCTAGGTGGAAATATAATGGCTAATTGTCTTTTGAAGTACGGATAAGATGTATTTTTGAGAATTTTAATAGGACTTATTTGCATATTTTAAAGAACTATAATATGACTTACTTGTGAGGCTGATTTCTGCAAGAATAGCACTGGTTTTGTTGTTGCGTTGATCCTTTGCTTGGTGACATGGTGCTGAAACTCATGAACTAAAAAAATGAGAGTCTTTTTGTTTTCAATGTGGTATTAATAATATAAAATATACAAAACACTATGTTTGACTTTTTTCTTTCCATGTTTGACTTTGCTACTTTTGGCTAAAAGAAAGAATTCCACAGTTCAGGCATAACATGATCTAATCTATTACAAGTATTAAAACTCTTCACACGGAAGACAAGGTAGCCTAAAAATTATCTTACACGTGACTTTCCTTGTCAGCTTATTAAGTGTGGCACCAGTGGCTGCATGACTTGGAAATTAATACCTAATAGTATCCTGTTTTGGCACTCTGTGGTAGCTTCAAGCCCAGATTTGATTTAACAGGAGTGACTGAAACTCCTTCTTCAATTAGAGGGTTTGGCAAAAGGTTCCACAACTACTTTGTGATATATGCTGGTATCCATCTGCCATTGCTAGTCATGTAGGTCTTCCAAAATTGTGAGCCTACTTGTTTAGTGTTTAAACAGGTGAACAGTAAAAATGGTAATTTTTTTTCGATTCCTGTTTTAAATTCCATTAGGAATTCTGCTTATTTTCGGGAAAGGACAGGGAATATGATTGTTTGCTAGTATTTCTATGTTTTGAAATAGAGATGGCTAACATCATATATACATAGGTACGACTATATGGAATATTTAGGTTAATAACCATATTCCTGAGGATATAGAACTGTGTCTTGTCAAAGAGGCAATTGTTGCAGAGGACAGGAGCTCAAGACTGACTCCGGCTTTTACCTAGTTTGCAAGACACACGCAATTCCTGTGAAGAAGGAAATATAATAATGTTTTCTTCTATTGTCAGAATAATACCCCGTCTAATTTTATGCTATCAGTGGAAACAGAAGGGTCCAATATTACTGATTTTTAGTTCAATAGATTGCTGCTCCATTTCAGCTTATGTTGGTGGCAGCATGGAATTTCCAAGTCCTACTAGAGAACTGTTTTTTTCCTTTAGGTCCAGCCTGGTGTTTTATTACTAGAACATGCCCATGGTTTTGAACTCGAGATTAGCTTCATTATTAGCCGAGAGGGTGCAGGAGGTGCGAGCTGATGCGCACACTGCCGAAAGCCACGTTGCTCCCAGCAGCACTGAGCTCCGTGTCGGTCTCCCCGGGAAGCGGTGCGGGAGCTCTGCAGCACCCCGGGAGTGTGTGACCTCTCACTGACACTCGCTTTGATTCCTACGTGTAGAGTAAATGTTCTGAGGCCTATAGGAAGTGTTTACATTTGGGAGGCAGTATTGGATTGGTTTGTTCTTGCGGTGTGAAAACAAGGCAACTTTGCAGTGTTTAACCTTGGTTTCACTTTTCCCTCTGGAGCTTGGAAATGAGATGGACACAAAATGAATACTTTGCTGCCTTTTTTTTTTTTTTNTTTTTTTTTTTTTTTTTTTTTTTAACACTTGGGTTGTGCAAGGAAGTGTGTAAATTGGATTCAGAATGCAGTTGCTTGGAGCTGTTTTAAGTTTCTTTTAGTAACTGGTTGTGCAGTGGCAGCTGTCAAACAACTGCAAAAAGTGTCTGGATGAGGGAATGTCAGAAGTGAACTTTTCAGAAACCTCTTTCATCTGTGTGTGCAATATGGATTCTAATGGAGAAGGATGGCAGTTAGTGAGATCTATCTTTGTCCAGCTGCGGTTCCAAGCAGGATTGCAGTTCAGCTTCTCAATTTTATTTGTTTTTTTTATCATTTTGTAACGTTTCAAGTTCAAGATCAATTTTTGATCTTTTCGCACACGGACGTAGTATAGCTGTGCGGGGGGGAAGGAAGATTCTGGTCTTAGTGAGGTTGATGATTTTTAGGATAGGAATTATGTAGGAAGGGTTTTTTATGTCATAGCTTCCATATGTGTTCATACATCTACAGTTTAACAAGGACCAACTGTCATGGTATTAAGCTGTTTGTATTTTGAGGAAACTATTATTAGTGGATTTGATTATTCCCTCAGTTTTAGTTTGATAGTTACAGGTTTTTTTCCAGACGACTTTTTTTAACATTATGAAATAGTTAATTGACTGTAGCTATTGCAGAAGGACCCAACAAGAGGGAGCCAAAGATCTTTAACTTCACTTAAATGAAGTATTAAGGAAGATAAAAAAATGAAATACCTTGTATTTCATCATTTGAAATGCAGTATGCTCGTGACAGTATTATTTGTGCAGCTATTCTCTCAATACGAGTTAGTTTAACAATCAGTCACTTCAGTGTAATACTGCACAGTTTAAAACATCTAGAATGTCTTCTGTTGCTATTACACTTTCCATGTCTGCTGTAATTGGATTATAATTATAAATGTGTTGCACCTCTTAATTCTGCATCATGCATTTTTCATCAAAGTTATTTTGATAATGAGAGCACAGTGTGAAGTGGAAAAATAAACTACAGATTAATGTAGCCTTACTTTAACTAATGAAACTCCTCTCATCTTTTTAACTGCACTTAACTTTATTTCCTAAAGCCAGATAATCTATTTGAAAATCATTTCTGAATGCAATGTTGCTCATAAAATCATTGATAATTAAGGGAACACAACAGAAATACAGTGGATGCCTATCATGTTTGAGCATTCTGAATTTTAGGAAGAAATGGAGGTTTTTTGATGTTTCTTTATTTTTCTTTTTTTTTTTNTTTTTTTTTTTTTTTTTTTTTTTTTTTTTTTTTTTTTTTTTTTTTTTTTTTTTTAAACTACAGAAGCTTTAGTATCCCATATTCAAATATCTTTGTTTTGACCAGATCGGGTGTGTAGATTTTGATTTTCAAACTATGTGAGGTGGGATAAATTACAAGACATGCAATTGATTTTGCTCAGTACCCCTGGCAATAGTCATCCACTACTTCACCAGCGATGTGAATAAAAGCATCGTAACCTAGAATTTTGTTGAGGAGGGTGCCCTGAATTAGACCACAGGCCTTTAACCTCTCACTGTGTTGTTGGCTTTGCTGCAAACCTTTGTCTGAGCTTTCCTTGTGAACGTGGTTATTTTTAGGAGTTGTCTGCTCTGGATTTAGTTCTCTGTGCTTAAAGAACCATTTTCACCTACGTTTTAGCTCTCCTGGGTAATGATTTTCTCTCTGCCACAGTGAGGCAGCAGAATTCAGTTGTCATCTCCCAGCGCCTACTGAGATTTTAACCCAGGACTTGCATAAATCTAGATAGGGATCAGCAGGGGCTTCCCCTGCCCTTTTAATGTGCGTGATGAATCAGTCCCTGCACTAATTTCGAGTAAACATTCCCTTGTTCTTTCTTTTTTTTTTTTTTTTTTTTGCAGTTTTTCTGTGTTTCCTCCTTTTTCACTTTCTTTGTGTTGTGTTGAAAAGTATCCACAGAAATAGGAAGAAGTGAAAGTCACCAGACGCGTGGAGTGTGCAGAATTAAGGGAGAAGGGGAGGGCAAGAGCTGCGCTGAGCAGCGCCCAGCCCCGAGCAGGACATCTCAAACCAGAGCTCTGTCAAACAGGTTGTCAGTACTGAGCTACGTGAGGTCCTTCTGTGTGCTTTTTTCCAGGGCTGTGTTCATGAAAATAGCAGTATTTTCATAGTTTGGTAGCTGAATATATTCAAAGCACTTCATTTTTATAGGTGTATGTTTTGATTTTCTGTTTATTTTTGGCCATCACCAGTGCTTTTCTTAAGAATCTCTGAACCTCAGTTGTCAAATAATTAGCTTGTCCAATTCTGACTTGAGGAGAGACTTGCTTATTTTTACAATGATTGATGTAATTTAGAAATATCACTTTTCCTGAGATAATTGCACACTTATTAAATGACTGTAATAATTTTCCTTAAAAAGTGCCAAAACAGAAACATTTTTGCAAAAAATGATTAACAGATGGCAGGCATGGAAAAGAAGCTTCAAGCTAGATCACTTTATGGGAGTCATCTTACAAATATCATTAAGTTGACAGAATTAAGTAAAACAAGATTGTTTTAAAAAATTGATATTGCAGAAAAGGTACAATTGAGTATCTCAATATTTATAATCTGCGAACAGATGCCTGGTTAACCCTGAAGAACTGTAGAGGACTTGAGCAATGTGTGAGTGCTTATATAAAGATGTAGCCATGTAGCAGTTGTGCCTTGCATTTTCTTTGAGAGGTAGCAACCTGCTTTATGGATTGTGAAACTTTTTTCAATATATGCTTAAAATTATAATTTAAGGGAAAAGAGAATTAGTTTAGGGTAAGAAAAGCTATATTGTTCCACGGTGCTCAACTGAACTGCCAGGAACTGATTTTTCTGCAGAGTAATTGATTTATATATATAATAATATATGTATATAGGTATAGAAGTAATTTCTACCTCCAACAGGCTTGTGCAGCTGGAGAAGTGATGTTTTCTTTTCTTCATGGACTAATAAGATAGAAAATTTGCACAATTTCTAGTTGTGTGGCTTTCCAAGAAGAGTGTCTATCCTCAGGTGGTTGAAGCAGATTAAATTTGGTAACTTGTTAGGCTAATAAATGTAATAGAATTCTTAGAACGATGTGATTGAGATTTCTTATGTTGATCCGAATGAGTGTGATAAATGAATCTAGAGGTGTAGCTCTGGGCTGGGAATGGCTCTTGAGTCTTGCTTTTGGCAGTTGCACAATTTATGGTACAGATCTTTTTTTCCCTGATAAATGCAGCAGTCTGTTTTGTATGGACTGTTTCACTTGTATTTGTCTGCCCTTTGCACTTTGGGGGCTTATTTTGCTCCCTTGATGTCTTTCTTAGAAGAGAACACTTTAATTTTTATCTCGGGGTTGGATAATTCCCCCCCCATAAAACCTTTTCAGAAGTTAGTCCATGGCTCCAAGTGACGTCCGTGTTTTTAGCACCTGGTGTATGTGTACATACATATTGCTACTCAGTAGCAAGTGCAGCTGCTAAAGCAACAAACAAGAACTAGTTTATCTTTTCACAGAGTTCCCCTCTTTGGGGCGTTGTTCCTAACATGACAATTTTGTTTCAGCTTGTAAGTTGTAAAGAAAGTGGAAGTTGGTCTCAGTTACAGACCTGAGCAGTTGGGTCCTGAGCTTTGGTTCATTTTTCTTGCTATAATTTGAAACAGTTCTGAAACCAAGTTTTAGAAATTCTGTTTTCAAAATAATTGACTATGTATATATTTTTAATGCTAAGAGTACTCCTAAAAGCAATTGCTTCACTGCAACATGTCTCTCACTGAATTGCACTTGAGTGGTAAGAGAGGACCTGAACAGTGTTTGAAGCAGCCTTACTAGAGGAGTCTGGCGGTCCTGCTTTGCATGACTTATGGCATGCTGTGGTCTCAGTACCCATTTTTATCCTTTAAAAGTTTAAGAACTGTTTCTATATTTTTTTTCACTGGATCTTGGTTGTGGCTGCTAGCGAGGCCCAGATGCTGTTCAGCTTTCTAGGGGAATTTTGCTAAAACATGGAAATAGCAGGAGTGGTGAGGACTTGTGCATGAGTCTTTCTGAATGTGGTTTGCTTAGATGTTAAGTTATTAGTATTTCCTTATTAAAAAGGAATCTAATCAAGTTTTCTACCTACCTTTTCCTTTCACAGTATCTAATATTTATACTCTTTACAAACAGTACAAATATATAGTGTTTTAAAGAAGGTGCTAGTATTAGTATATAACCATGCTGGGTTTGCCCAGGATGACTTTCAGTTGCAGGATGTTGTCCCAGGATTGTTCATGTTCCGAATGAACCAAGTCGCATTCTAAATGACCTTTACCACTGTGCCCAATATATCACAATATTCACATAGAATCTATTCAGTTGAGCTGTTAAAGCGTTTTGTGGAGGAGATTCTACCTCTTTCTCTCATCTGCGGCGGTGCCCTGCCCTAGCCCAGCTCTCCTCACTGCAGGAAATGGCAGGAGCCAGGTGAGACGCAGCATGGGCAGGTTGGTGCCCGTTCCACCTCCTCGTGGCCGCCTGCCCTTGGCCTCCGGCGCTGTGGCAGGATGAGTGCCTCTGCTGCGGCACAAGACAAGCACAGGACGCAGAGCAGTGGCGCTGGGGTGTCTTGCAGCCCCTCGCGACTGCCTCGGCTCTGGGGCTTGCGGCCTCCTGGCTCCAGAAGCCGTTTGGGCCAAAAAGGAGAGGTTTTGGAGGGGGGAGTGTGAGCAAATGGTGATTTCACAGTAAACTGCGTAGGGATGAAAATGGGTTTGTCTTTAATTATAGAAATATTTAGCTGCATTTTGACAAGAACTGAAAGTAAGTTATATCAAGAACCAGCTACCATTAAGGTCTCATCCCTTCTCTTGCTGAACACGAGACTTCTGCCTTGCAAGGGTACGATGTCTCTGTGCGTCCTGAAGCTGACTTGGCTGTTGGTGTTAAGGGCAATGAAATGTTTCTCCTGTTTATGGCTTTTCTTTTTTTTGACTTTGTTGAGAATGGGTCGTCTCTAGGCACTCCCTCTTCTTGGTGGTGAAAAACATGTGAGAATTAGTCTCTTCATGCTGGAGAAGTGGTGACTGTTGAGAGCATGAGCGGGCAGGTAGAGACTTGGGAAAATGGAATGAGGAAAGCTATTTTTTTGCTTTAATTTGGAGCTGTTTGCAGTTTTGTTCTGCTCTCACTACCTAATCTTCGTTGATTTGCACTGAAATCAGCATTTTTAGGGGGCTTTTCCTTCTGTATAATAAATCATTGTTCTTGCCTAAAAATAAACACAATTACTTGATATAAATTTACTCCAAAAGAAAGCAGTAGCTGAAACCTGAGTCCTTCTAAAGTAATGTGGAAATTTACCAAAGACTATAAATTTGAATAGTACCTGTGCTATTTAATTTGTTGGGCACATAGTGAAGAGGCTGGAAAAAGCTATTTCAGCAGATTCAGCATCATGCTCTTTGCTTTGCATGGCATGTAAAAGTCATTCGAGTATTCTTTTCCCTTTAAAAAAAACTGTTTTAAAAGTCAGATTTTCAGCTGTTTTTTACGATCTAAAGCTTTGTGCAGCTTCTAAAATAAGACCTTTATTCAGAATCTTCTAACTATATCTGCTGCACTGAAAAGAATTTCCTGAATTCTGATACGTCCCACTGAGGTCAAACATGAAATTACAGTTGCAGGTGTAAAAGCTGAACACTCTCACTATCATTATTTTTTATTTTTTTTCCTGAGTAAAAGACTTGTAATGTATTTAGAAAGCCTAAAATAGAGCATTGCTCTGTGTTGTGTGTGCTGCTTGGGCACGCTGCTTGTAACTTGCGTGCCCAGCAGTTAGGGTATTGAACCCCTAGCCTGCTCCCCTTAGTGCACATGTTAAATGTTGCACTGGGCTGAAGCCCAGCAAAAATTCCAGGGTTTAGTGTCAGTTCGTTTGAGCTGTTATGAAAATCACCATATATTTCAAAAAGACAAGCTGTTGGTGAAAAGGAAACTTTGAATGCGCTGTCTGTTCTGGGTGCAGCTCTTACTCCATGGGCACCGTGGGCTTCCAGTATTCCCCCTGCAATTTTGAGGAACGGTGGGGGAGAATGTTATAGTTGAATTTATGATTCTTGGCACTCGGATTCCAGCGCACTACTGCTCTGCTGGTTTTCCAAGCAAATAGAGGCTTGGATTCTATTTGGCTGTTTGTTTTGCTTCTTGATCGTTCTGCAAGGAGGTGCTACGGCTTGGTTCCCTTGGACTCAGAGGCCTTATAATAAGTTGTCATTACAGATCTTATTCCTTTTCACACTGGCAGTTTGTGAAAGAATCTCTCCTGTTAGGGATTAACGCCTTTGTTTCAATAAAAAGGAACGTTACTTTTCAAAATTTTTCCTTAGACCAGCATAAAGAAAGAGTTGTTTCTGCGCTTGAACCTGAGCATCTAAATTGGCTTACTGACTTCAGACACTTAAAGCAGACACATACACTTTTTATTCAGGATGGGAGCTTTTGAATATTTCAAAAGTAAGTTTAAAAATTGTCTGAAATGAATGATTAGAAACCTACACCATTATCCTCTTCATCGTCTTTGGTTTTGTTTTTAATTATGCAAAGGTATTTGAAACAGACTTAGCTAATCAGAGTGGAGGTACAGTAATTGGAATCTAATGTATTGTCATAAATTTTAAGGTTTCTTATATTCAACTTTTTGAAAGAGGGAGCTGTGCTAAACACCTGCCTTCTAGAAATACACATTTTTTTCACATCTTCAAAACTTCACAATGTAAAGGAACTTTTCAATAGTAACTTAATGACTTGGCAGTGTATTGCACTTAGATAAATTAATACTTCAGTAGAGAGAGCATAATTTAAATACTGTTATAAATGAGCAGAAGTTCTTTCCTTTTTCCTCCAAGTACTCATTTGGCCATTTGCTAATCTGTAAAATGCAGCACTTTAGTCTTGTCAGTAGTGCACATTGAAGAGGCTGAGTTGTACAGGCAGGAAGGCGAGGACAAGAAAGGCCAGGTTAGACTCTACTGAGAGTCAACTTAAAAGCAGAATAGCAAAATAGGAGGTGTAAAATACACTGGTATTTTAGCCGCCAACGGCCAAAATACCTTCTGAAGAAATACAGGCCAAGGGATATTGTGGTTCATGGCTGAGCTGGGTCGTTCTGGGTTGACTGAAATCCGTCAATGGGCTGGGAAGGACGTGGAGCTGCCAGGCATAAAGGCACCAACCTGAATTGCAGGATCACGAGGCCTGGCAACCTGGCTGGAGAACGAGCAGCTGTCACTTGTAGTTTAATGTACATGCATAATTGTAACCTGAGAGCTGAAAACAACCCGGCTGAATATTTTAAAGCTAATTTTTCCTTGTAGGTTTTTAGTCAAAGAATTTATGATTATCAAAGCCTGGCCTGGTTATATGGGACAGAAACGTGTCCTGCTCCGTGAGGGACCGTGGTTCTGCTGGCTGTGGCTCCGAGACATTTGCTCCTCTTCCTTTGGTTCTGGATTGAGCAGCTTGGGAAAGAGAGCCCTTGGGAAGGGATTTATGATGTATTTCCTTGGGACTGCCACTGAGTTCCACTGAGCTTTAATAAAGTTGCAGTGAACAAACTGTTACCCTCCATATCATGTAATACTTGGCTAAGTAATTCCTGAGTTTGTAGGAGGATGAGGTTGCATGAGGATGTGTGTCCAAGAGCAAAGCACCCAGCTGGGGGCAAAACAAGAACTACTCCTTTGCACTGCTCTTTTGAACTTCAGAACATTGTGTGATGTGCCACACGTCTGGGTTGGTGTGAGAAAGTTTTAATAATTGAGGAACGTTAAAGAAGAAAATCAATGTAGTGCTAGCAATGGTCTTGATCACTCTGAGTACCTGTTGGAAGTGCTTTTTCTTAGCGCCGAGTTTGTTCACTTGGTGATCAAGTAACCAGTTTGAGGTGAACAGCACTTGTAGTCCTGCATCAGTCTGATAACAGCTCACGTGCCAGCTGATCGTTTATGCATTTTGAAATTAGGTGCATTTTACTGCAGGCATGTTTCTGGAAACTTCATGCTATAAGAAAAATCCCAGATAGTCGGATTATGAAGCTAAATAAATTGCTGTATTCCTTTTCCTGTTGAAGCCTCTAGAAAACATCCAAAAGAGATTTTTTCGTCCAAATGGAGCGAGATTATTAGAACACACTCATATCCAGGTCTTGATTTTACCCTAGCAGTGCCAACAATATAAAAATCCTGTGAGGAGCTCCACTCCTACTTGTGTCAGCTCATCTCAGTGCTGTGATGTGTCATAGCTTTGCTGGTGTTGACGTTGCTGTTAGTTGGAATACACGGTTCTGCCGAACCGCTGAGCTTCAGCTGATCCAGGCAAAAAATAATTCCCATTTCCGGGAATTATTACCCGGGGGCCTCAAGGTATTCATAAAAAAACTAGGTGAATGGGATAATAGTGGGGCTTCAGTTAGAGTGGCCCCTGAAAGTGACTTATAATAAAGAGGCGTAATGTGAGCTCTGTGGTAAACAGAGATTGTGAATAGCTTGGGATGTGGTTCTTGTTTTAAGTCTTCACAAAAGTTGAAGTAGGTAGTAGTTTACGAGCTCTTTTTCAGAGCAGCATTTGTAATATTCTGCAAATAGACCACTTGGCTTATGTATTGGAAACTGCATAGCTGCAGGTGGAAGTCGAAGCTGGAGTTAGGGTTCAACAGCATTCTATTAATCTATTCAATAGGCCCTGTTTTCAGCATCAGAATTGTAGTGAAAACCTAAAATAGTACATCTGAAACAGTGATTTAAACACAGAAAGACTCTGCTGTTGGAAATGGTGACATTTATTGTATTTAAAAATTGGCCACGGGCTCTTTCAGCATATGTAACAACATGCATTTTAATGCAGTTTGCTGTGAATACAAAACACCAACGTTGTGGCTCTAAGATGAGTGGAGAAAAGGTGATGGCTCTTTTGGGAGTGCCAGGTCTGCAGCTTGTCCTTTGCTGTTGAGACAAGAAAAAGGGCTCTCTGGAAAGATAGATGGAGAGCAATGGGAATGGCTCCTGATACCAGTATTGACCTTTTTCTGCCTTCCTAATTCAGTTACTATCACGACCGCTTTCAAAATCAACAGCTCATAGCAGGATAATTAGAATAACTTGCGCACGTTAATCTTATACTTGCTGCATTTTATTCGTATGTTTTCACAGTAGCTGATGCTGATGAACTGGAAGAATGTAGCACAGTCTTTCTTTTATAGCAGTTTTTTTTTAATGTAGGCTTGAATTTCTGTTGATGGTGATTGATCTTGTAATTTTAGAGTAAGTATTTGCCTTTCTTCCCTCCATCCCCTCCAAAATTTAGAAAGGGAAATGCCTTAAATTGTGACTTACCTGGTTGGGCTGTGTACGTGGGAGGAGGCAAAGAATAGAAACTCACTTCAGCCCAACTGATGTAGAGGTGTCCAGTTGTTTGCTTCCATTTTGGAGGCAGTTTCAGGTTCTCATTATTCAAGTTGTATGAGGAAATGAAGTGTCTTTATCTTAATATTGCTTCAAGGGAGAACATGAGTTGGATTAAACTTTTCCTTCTTTCTAAAATTGGAGAGACATCCTAAGAAGATAGGTTGTAGTAGTTTCCTCTAAATAAAAATGAAATACGTGATGAAATCCAGTAATAATTATTTAAGCTGCTTTAACTGCAGAGTGGCAGAGGGCAACTGGAGAGAAGGGGATGCCTGGGCACCCACATGGAGCCCAAGGCTATGGCACTAGCTTGGGAGAGCAAGCGGGATGGAACCTCAATTCCTTGCATTTTCTGGTGATTTTATGTGCTCCCTGCTTCTGTTGAGAACTTTTTATAGTGAGAGAAGTGCCCGGTTCTTGTGCAACTGTCACCTTCAGAAAAAGAATCCACCTGTATTTGACCACACAAAAAAAAGCTCTCTTTCAACGAAAAGCTCCCAAATGGAAACCTCAGTGTGCTGGAGATGCTTTAATATCAGATGTCTCTGCAGCCTGGCCAGGTTAGAAGGATCTGGTTACGTTGGTTTGATTTCATTTTAGGTATTGATATGGTAAATCAGAACCTCACTGCTTAAGATGCAGCAGCAGTAAAAGCTGTAATATATTAGCTATAGAAATGGTGAAATCACTGTCCAAGGGGGTTTTATATATTAGTGAGTTTGGTAGCCTTCAGAAGAGAAACACCATCCTACTGGGCAGCCTATGATATGAAAAGGCAGGGGAAACACGACCAGTTTAAGGTTGCTGCTCTTTATGATAATACTCATTTCCATTTAATCTTCAACTTCAGTCATCAATTTAGGATTGAATGTGTTATAAGGTTTGGATCACTGTAACCAAATTTACATTGCAGAGGGACTTCTCTACAGATAGTAAAACGCTGCTTAGTCACACTGCAGTAGTAATCAGCTCTTCATTTGTTACAGGTAACAAATATGAGAGGTGGAAATATCAGATTTTTTTCCCCTGTATCTTTTCTTTAGGTTATGGGTAGCAATTTCGGATTAGGTCTCAGGTAAATGTATGTCTTAAGATTTTGTATCCCTGAAGCATTGAGGAAGTCATTCATTAGCTGTGGTAACGGGAAGCAAGGAAAGGAGTGAAGAGTATTATCAACATAATGAAAGAATAATAATATGAAATGCTTCACAGCCTGCCTTAGTAGTTCTGTGGATGTACCGAACAAGACAGGACAGATGGTAGAACCTTGTGGATCTTCATTTGAGGGTACTTGACTTTGAGGAGCAAACTCAGCAGGTGATGTGGGACACGGGTGAACCAGAAATAAGTCAGTGCAGTTGGTGTTAGGGTTTCTTGATTTGTCAACAGACCTGGTGGACTGAAAAGAATTTGTTATTTCTAGGTGTCCTGTGCTTAGTAGTTGCTTCTTCCTACAGGATGGGTCTACCCACAGGTAAAGGAATCTTTCCAGTCACTGACAATGTAAACATTTTAGCTTTCTATTTTTAGAGTAGTTCCTTGTAGTAACTACTGTTTGGGTGAACAGATCCACAAATGAAAACCAATCTTTTTGTTAAAGATGAGGATGCATTTTATATAATGAAATTAGGAATGACTAACATACAAGGGAAAGGTTTTTACCAGCCCTCAGAGTGTATCTAGAATGTATGTAGCTCAGGAGAGAGATTCAGTCCTAAATTTGTAAGCACATAGAAAATTGAAAGTAATAGAGCATTGGCTCGAATGGCTATGCTCTGAGAAATGTGCTCTGCAGTACAAATAATGTTCTGTTCATGGAACAGATAGGGCAGCTTTATCTTCCTACAAGATAAAAAGTTTTTGCTATGAATATTCAGATCATTTTCTGGTCTTCCTAGGTAGTCATATGCAGTGGTTATGAAGGAAATATTAAAGGTTATTGAACAAATTTAAGGTGGTTGGATGTCTTCATGGAGGGAAAAGCAATGTGTCTATGAGTCAAGGGCGATGTTTTATCTTTGCCTTAAGAAGTATTGTAGTGCTGGGTCGAGTCTCAAGTGTGTATCCTAAACTTACCATTAAAAAAGTGTTGGGGAAATGGCATTTTATGAAAAGCCTGCTCACCAGAGCACTCCTAGCTCTTGAGAAGATTTCTGTCATGATTCTCTCTGGATATTGCCCAATAACTTGGTTGAGTTTTGCATGAACTTAACAGATGTCATTCAGAAACGTATAGTGACCCTCCTGCTCTGGCAAGTGCCTGGAGTGCTGCTGGAGGGGAGGCGCTGTGCCCGCTGCTGCAAATCACAGCAGAGGTGGACAACTCCACAGCTTTTGTCCTGCCCTGGCCCACCCTTAGCATTTCTTTTAGCGCTAATTCTTCCCTGTGAACAGCCCGGTTGCCTCTACCTGCGGCTGCTAATGGCATTTGCAGCACAAGATGAATGTGAGAGTCGACAGGACCCGGGAAGCAGCGGGGCACTTGCTGGAGTCTCTGTCGCTTGGCAGAGCTGTTAGCAGCGCAGACACCCTGCAGCTCTCTGTGCAGGCTGCAGGAGACATCACGGCACTGGTTTACGTCCACTTATATTTGGATAATTATCTTTGTAACCATGAAAACAAAACCATTTTTTTTTTTTTTAAATACTTGACTGCCTTCAGGTTTTCCTTTCCACCTTCTCCTATGCATCTGTCAGTTAAGAATTCCTTACCAACGGTGGATGGAATAGCTTTGTAGGCCATTGCTAAAAGGGTGTTCTCCTTTAGGATGTTTGTGCGTTACCCCTTAATGAGAGGGAGGGGGATATTTGGTTTAACAGAGGCTCAGTCCTCTCTGTTGAAGATGCTGTGCAGATATTGACCCTTACAGCATAAAAATGCTTCTGGTTCTTTCAATCTCAAAACACTGGTGTTTGTTATCAGATTTTGGGTTTTGCAGTTATCACAAGGTCGTGGTGACTGTACTGATGCAGGTTTCTTTAAAACTTCAGTTTAGAATGACTGACTGGTGCCTTTCTACATTTTGCCGTTTGGCATTTCTGTCTAGTTAGAAATATTACAGCAAAACAAAACATTGCCCTTAGTTTACCGTTTGTGAAAGGCAAGAGGCATCCTATAAGCAGAAGTGATAGTATAGAGCCAAAGCCGAGGGTCAGGCCTAAAGAATGATAACATCCATGTTGCTTAGTCCAAAGAACTCAGTTCTGGAGTAAGGAAGTTATTCAGGAATGATTAAATTTGAGAGGCAGGTTTGAGCTGTGAGGAAATGTATAAGAGGAAATTGCGTGTTA
The DNA here is from genome assembly GCA_013389825.1 of Crypturellus undulatus. Taxonomy (NCBI): domain Eukaryota; kingdom Metazoa; phylum Chordata; class Aves; order Tinamiformes; family Tinamidae; genus Crypturellus; species Crypturellus undulatus. The sequence continues at coordinate 108,958 of VWPW01011279.1, read as the reverse complement.
AAGGAACTGCCTCCAGAAAGACTATTTAAAAGATTCACCAAAAAAAGAGCCATTTCTAGTATTACGTTAAGCATATATTTTTTTCTTGTTTCCTATCTGTAGAATGTCTAGGAAACTGCAAATTTCTTGCAAAGATTCCCTAACATTACTAGCTTCAGTAGCTTTTCGTTTAGAGCTAAAACTATATGGAGAAGGAATTTTTGTTTATCTCAAAATATCCTTTTTAAGCATTTTTCACCGACTTAGAAAGCAATGCCTGTAAAAGAGAAATCACTGCAATTTCTTTTACAGGTTTTATAGCTATTATGTGAAAGTGTATTTTTTTTTAACAACTTTTCAGAAACCTGATAACCTTTTAGGTTTGCTTTGATATGTTAACAGCGTGGTTTTTAAGTTGTCAGCACTTTGAAAAGAACATTTCAAAACCATCTAGGAATGAAGAGGTGCTTACTACACAGACGAGTTCAGGTCTAGGTTAGAGGGGAGGAATAAAATCTGCGTTAAGGGAACTACTCCATTTCCTGCAGGAGTTTGGTAGCCCACGGCTGAGCACTGTCCCTGCCCCCAGTCCTAGTTTGCGTGTGAAAAAGTAAAAGGCGATTTTGGGGAACAAAATACGCTTGAGGCCACAGATGTAGGGATGTGCGTCCCTGTCCTCCCTAGGCTATGAATTTGTCGGGAAGGCGAGTGCACAGGAGTGCTCGGTTCCCACGGCTCCCCAGTGCAGTGAGCGGCGTCCCTGGCGTTACTGCAGGAGGTGGAAAAGTAAGAGTTAACCGCGGTACCACATGCAGGGAAGAGCAGCCCGTTGGGGGTTAAATTGCAGAGTCTAATGGAATAATAACTGGTAGCACCATCTGCTGGCCTACTTCCGCAGAAGGAGTCAGTATTTTTAACGACATCTCTAATATTCATGCTGATGCATTTTGATGCTTTGTGCATTCATTTCTTTCTGCGCTTTGTTGGAATCCGGCGCGCTGCGTGCGGCCCTTGCCGAGAGCCGGTGCTTTGCGGGCGCTCGCCGGGCTCCGCGGGCCCCGCGCGGGACCCTCGCGGGCTCCGTACTCGTCGCCGGAGGAAGATGTGGCTAAATCGCAGCGCGCGTCTGCGGAGGGTTGTGCGTACCTCGGCGGCAGCTTGCTAAATAGGCCATTTAGCAATCTTCTCTCAATGCTTTTCTCTTGAGCACTGCCTGGGGTGCTGAAAAAGCAGAGGGCAAGCCTTTGTGTGCCGCCAAAAATGTCTTCAGTGAAGAGGCCAAGAGGAAGGGTAAGTGAAAGCCTGAATGAGTGGGAGGAGGAGGGGTTCTTTGGGCTAAAAGGCTAATGGGATTGAATAACCTTCCTTATTACTGGCTGCTGCGGCGGGAGCCGGGCTGCATCGCCATCTTGAGCTGGGTGCTGCTCGCTCAAGTCTTGCCTATTTGCGAGAGCCTGTAGGCCTTAAGGTGGCATTTCAGAGTGATCCTCAGCCTGCCGGGGCCGCAGCGCCGCTGCGAAGCCTCTGAGGCACCTATAGAAAATGGATCCAGTGAAGTGCACTGGATTTGGCCTGAAAATGTGTTTGGGAATTGCTGGTGGCTTTTCTGCGTGCCGTAGTCAGAGGCGCATTTACGGGTGAGAACATAACATAACTGTTATCTGCCGGGCTTTTTTGTCTGTTTGAATAGGAAATTCTTTCCATTCCTCAAAGGGAAAGGGGGAGGGGAAGAGCAAAACATGTTTCATGGGCTGCTTAAAGGGAGGCTCGTAATTCCAGCATCCACTGCTGGGTAAACAACTCGGCGGAGACAAGGCTCTGATGAAAAGCCCTCAGCTCAAAGCAAGAGCTGCGTCTTCAAACTGACATGTTGAACTTTATGTTGTTCTCAAGGAAATAAATACTACTGCGGGGTCTACTTACTAAAATGCTGCTTAGTTTAGTTTTGGTTTGGTCTCTTTCTTCATCTTGATTTTGCTCAAGCGGCTGATCTGTTTAGCACTCGGTCTAGGTCTGGATCCTAGGTCTGCTTTACAGGATCCGTGGCCCCGATGTCTGAACAAAAACAGGAATACTTATGTTGTTACCTCCGGTAATTCTTTGCTCTTTCTGATTTTGAGAGGAATATTTATAGAGGATGTGAGTCAAATGAATGGGAATGTTCAGGAATCGGTAATTTTAACTACAAAGGTAGAAAGGAAGGCAAGAAAATTTTAGAGACATTTATCTTAATGATTTATTTTCAGCCTGTAGAAAATGAGTTGTTTAAAACCCAGCAATTGGTGTAGTTATTCTGAAACCCACGCCATTCTGTGGTGAAGCAGAATCCCTTTCCTTCTTTGTTGTGTCCTTGTACGGATCCCCGACACTGTGTGTGTGCTGTTTTAATGCAATTCCAGATTGAAAACACTTGCATGTTTTCTAAAAGAATGTTAGTATTGTTAAAATAAGGCCATTTTGTTTACTTTTTTTTTTTTTTTTTTAACAGCCTCCTTCCTCCAAAAAGACTGATGGTTCAGGCTCGTATAATAAGTTGCAGAATACCCAGGTGAGGGCAATGGCTGAAAAGAAACAGAAGAGAAAAAATGACTCTGAAAGTAAGCAAGAGAAGGCAAATCGCATAATATCTGAAGCGATTGCAAAAGCGAAAGAGAGAGGAGAGAGAAACATTCCGCGAGTAATGAGTCCTGAGAACTTCCCCAGTGTTTCAGCTGAGGGAAAAGAGGAGAAGAAAGGCAGGAAAGTCAAATCGAAACCAAAGGACAAAGAAGGCAAAAAGACGAAAACTGGTTCTTCATCCAAAATTAAAGAGAAAACAAAAATTGGGTAAGTAGATTAAAATATTCTTATTTCTTCTCAGTTTGCAAACATTGTGTTAAAATGAAAACTGCTTACTCGTTAAAAAAAAAATTCTTCACTGCCTACAGAAAATTCTTTCTGATTAAGTCCATGTGTGGACATTTTTTATTCAGGAACAAGAAGGCTTTGTTTTCTGTTTAGATTAAATCATTTTAGGGCTGTCCTTTGAAAAGAATAGCTTTCATATTTTAAATTCATAGCCTATATTCTGTGCTTTGAAGAATATGCTATACAAAAGTCTCTTTCATTTACCGCTGTAATCTGTTTTGAGTTTAAATTAAAGTTTATCTGGTGTTATAAATGCTGTCTTTGTCAATTGGGGCATATATCCATGCAGTATATAGGATAAAATGCCCAGGAAGAAACTGGAAATTTAATGAACTTGTGAGAAAGTGAATATTCATGTAGGTATTGCATGTAGCAAAGGTTAAGTGTATGTTGGAATTTTTTTATTTCAAGTGCTTTGTAGGCTTAAGTGCTGTCAACTTTATCAGCCATCTTTCAACTTTGCAGACTTGGCTGGGTCGATATCTTGTTAAGGTACCTCCAAAACCTCAAGCTGTTAGGGCATTAGTAGGAGACACTCCTTACGACTTGAGCCAGCCCTGTTCTGCAGCACAGCTTTAAAGGAAAGAACACGAATTCCAGTGCTAAATCTGTCAAGTAGGACTTGAAACAGAAATCTTAGCTATGGTGTGATTTTTATTTTTGGAATACTATGCCCTTTTTGCCGTAACAAATAGTAACTGGCACATCTGTCTGGAATTAAATATCTTGCCTACATATTTATGTTCTTATATTTATGGAACATAAATGCAGGTTCTTTTAATCAGCTTGTTTTCTGAGGTCCTCTTTGCAATTTCTCTAGGTCTGTGCTCGAGCAATATTGTAAAGTTATCCTGTAGTCCTATAGTGTAAAGGTTATTATTGTAAACTCTTGTTAATTCTTGACCTGAGCCTTCCTGCTCTTTATTTCCTTCCATTCTAGTTCTGGCTTGACACGTGAATAACATTCATCATGCTCCTTAGGATTGCTTCCTGTCCCCCTCACCCCTTCCCACCTTCGTAGGGTTTGGAATATTTACTTCCAAAGTTAATTTCACTTTCATATTCAAGATTTATTTTCGAGATATCACAAAGGAGTGTGAAGTGACAAGTAGATAAGATATTCTCCAAACTATATTATTAAACATGATATTTGGGATTGATTCCAAAATACACTAAAGCTGTTAGAGAGACTCCAATTTACTTGATGATGGTCAAATTCATTTAGTAGATTTGCCTTGATCAGTCAATATTTGCCTCGCTGTTATTTCCCTCTTTAATCAACTAATGCCCCAATAACACTCTGTTAACTTCGTCCTGCTGCCACCCAGTGCTCTGACTGTGTGTGGAACATGAAACTAGGGGTTTGCCAGTCAGACCCTGCAAAGGAGCAGTGCTGAAAGTGTCCCACAACAGTATATGTTACAGATTCTCACGTTTCTGTAGATTTTTGCTGGATAGTTGTAAATCTGTTATTTTTTTGGCTCCTTGTTACCTCACTTGATTTCTATCTGCTTGAGGTGTTGTTATAATTTGTACTATCTTATGACATAAATTTGTTGCTTTATGACATTTGCCATTTCTGGGCAATTTCTGTAGCAAACTAATAAATTTAGCAGTAGCCTGTAGGTGTGCAGGTTCAGCCTGATTCTGAGTGAGCTTGTGCAGCCTGGGATGTGGAGGTCAGGTTTGTTTTTCAGAGGACTCCACTTTGCTTTGCAGGTGGTATAGAACTAATTATATATAAATAATTTTGTCTTAGGCTTCATATTAGCCATTTATATTTTCCTTAGTGGATCATATAACATCTTATATGAACAGTAACAACTAACAGTGTGAGTCTTTTCAGTTTATCATCCTTAGATATAAATTATTAACAACTACTTTCCAGGCAGGCTACAGTTATATTCTAAAGGCAGGGATTAAGGTTTTTAATCCCCCGTTCTATTGAAGTCAAAGAAATAACACCTATTAATTTCAGTCTGATGATTTAGAACTGAATTCAGTAAATAAAGTTGCCATACCACAAGCATTGGTGGAGATAGGAGACTGACTTCTTATTTCTAAGAATGTTTTAAGTGCCTGACAAATTATGGAAAAAACAGTGCTTGGGTTATGTGTTTACCAAATTATGTAACTACTTTGTTTTATGCAGGGGTTATTTATCAAGTTAATTCTTTACAGCTGACGCATTTTACAGTTTTTGTGAGAGTTGCAGACCCACTTTGCTTATTCTGGGTAACTGGCAATGCATGGATGTTTAGGCATCTATTTAAATGCTTAGCGTTTCTGCGTAGAATTCGTTCCTATTTATGGGCTTTTCTAATTGATTATAATTCCAGTTCTTCCATTTAAGGTGATGCATATTTAAACTAACAAGTGTACTTTAACACCACTTGATGTAAATGATAGAAGAATTATGAATCTATGAACATGCTGTTGTTCACAGAAGTAGATTGGCATTTAGGTTTTGTAACTCACTGTATTCCCACCTACTCAAACATCAAATTAAATGTCATGGCCCTAATGAAAAGCAGCAGCTCCACATTGCTGGTGCAAAGGACAATATCACTAGACTACATTTGGACTTTTTCTTTTTTCTCCTCACTGCATAAATTAAAAAGGAAAAGGCGGGGAGGGACTGGGAGGAGGAGAAAAAAAACCAAGCAGCAGTAGATTTGCAGGAGTTCAGTCCAGGTTGGTAGCCCTTTAAGTTCAAAACTGTTTCCTGTTACCAGAAACATGTTGATTGTTTTGTGTACCAAGAACAATAATGCCACCTCTTCTCTTAATATTAGCCCTTAAATTATGTAGTACCTAAACTCAGCAAGACCTTTGTCATCCAGTGCACCGTGCAAATGAGCATGTGTTGCTGTAGCCTTGAAGTAGCTGTCAGATAGACCCTTTACAATACAGAGTATTTTAGCGACTTAAAACCATGGCAGCAAATCTTTATCTGATCACTCTGATAAGATACTGTTAAGATAGCTTGAATGCTGTCCACGTGCAGCAACAGGAGACCAAAAAAAAAAAAAAAGAAAATGATTCCCATGTGATGATGTTCCTACATCATTAAATGCAAGAGCTTCCAGGGGATTTCATGGCAGCAGACATGGCGAAGTTGCTTCTTGTAGCAGATCTCATACAAATCGCAGCCAAACGTCGGGTAATAAATCGACTTCATGGGAAGAGACTTCCCATCTGCATCTCTGCTCCCAGCCGTGTCTCCTGCCACTCGTTCTGCTGCGGCTGGAAGCGGCCCAGGCGCTCGGGAATGGAGCTTCCTTGGGGCTGCGTTTGCCTGTCCCAAGCTCCAGCTCCTCACTGGGGGTTTGCTGCACTCAAATTCTGCTTTTCCTGCAAAAATTGTATTTAAGTAACGTAATCTTCGATTTCTTTTATGAGATACACAAGTGCAAAACAGTAGGGTGTTGTCAACAAAGCCAAGCACTGGCTTGTTCTCTTCTGTTGTTGCTCTGATTCAATATGAGTGTGAAAAATTGCTCGCTTGAAACTAGACTGGTGTTTTAAAAATCAGTGCACAATTTGGATATTTACATCAGATATAACTGGAGATGGAGAAGGTGGCTGATCTCATGTGCCAGCATTGCCTATTGAGCATATGCTAAAATGACAACAGGAACTTTTATTTACACTACCGTCACTACCTGTGATTTCAATATTTTGTCAAGAGAAAACCTGCTTTGCATTTTGCAAGTAGATAACTTTTATTTTATTGAATTAGTAAAGAAGTACTAAAATAGCCGTTGACAGCGAATCTTTTATTAATAATAACGTGACAAGTGATTTTATTGTGAATTAAAATATTTGGGAGGTAGCTGTTGAACTCGCTAATAATGAGATACTTAGTGTTTTCTCTGTTTGGAGAAAATTGAAGTGAAATGGTGTATCAAAGGCATGCTTCAAAGTCCAGCAGTATCTTCTTATTTCTCATAAACATAATAGAAATTTGCCAATTCCCTTTACGTTTCTGTTTAGCATCTCCTCATGTTTGTTGTTTGGAAGGCCTTGAAAGTTGTTCTTCACAATTTTGAAACTGTCCAAAGTACTGACAATTCCTAACGAAGAAAGTGCACAGTTGAGAGAGGTGCGATCATGTCTTAAGGGTTAAAAATAATAGCTTTTTCAACATTTTTATTTGAATTTGTGGATACAGAAGAAAGAAATATACGTTGGAGTCAGCATCTCCTAGTTATAATAGTATTTCTAGGTGTTATGTAATAAGATCTTTTAGGTTTTAAAAGGCAAGAAAAGCCAACCTGGTTTTGAGTGCTGTGATACTACCTGTGCTGTGCCTGCAGTATCCTGTTTCTTTTCCAGAGGAAGAGAATGCTTTCTGTTCTGAACAGCTTGTTTCAGTGCAGAAAAAGACATTTTAGCCAAGGATCTCTCTGCTTTCATGCGGAAATTAATAAGCTGAAGGAGAAAGGGAACTTGCTTCTTCAGGGAAGAATATTCCAAGATTACTGCCATTTACCAGCTCCTGAAAATCATTGTTTCCATATAGCAGATTTTTTAGAGGAGGAGCCTTGCCACCCTGCGCCCGTAGGGAAGGTGCTCAGGAAGCACCAGGGAGGTGCTTGGCACCAGGCGTCCAGGGAGAGGGGAAGATCTGACTTCAAGAGCCGAGGCAGACAGGGCAGCCTGCAGAGGAAGGGGGTAACGCGCTGCTCACAGTGCTGGGGCGCAGCAAGAGGTGATCACAAGGGGGTGTTGCTGAAGAGGAGGAGAGGAAAAGTGCCCAGCTAGAGATGGAGTCAGAGCAGGCTCTGCCTCCTTGAAACACCTTTGTGCTCTGCTCTTCAGAGGATGCTGCTGCCACCCCTAGGAGATCAGTCAGGCCCTTCCTCAGTGGCACCAGAGCCCAAGGTAATGCCTGAGAGGAGCTGGGGCTGCAGCGGTGCAGCCGCTCGCCCGGCAGCCCTTGGCATCTGCTGGCACACAGAGGATGCTCCAAACATGGAGAGGGTTGTCCAGAGGTGTCAGCCGGGGCTGCATCCCGAATTCCACTAGATGAGACCCCACCTAAGGCTTTTGCCAGATGCTTTTGCATCCTGGCTTTGTTTTTTTTCTGCAACTAAAGCAAGCCCTGTATATATTTAATACTACTTCCACCAAAAAAAAACCCTAAAATATATGCGTTCATAAAGCCTGCTGATTAATATGCCTTGTAAAATGGCAGAAGATAATTGTATGGCAGAACAGTTAACCTCATTTTTTGGCTATGCAGATATTATGATTAGATAATGTGTAAAATACATATTTTAGACCAGCTCTTTATTTATCTGTGATTTGTTGGGTAGTGTGTAGTCATTCTGTGATTATTGCAATAAAAACATATTTGAAGAGTAATATTTATTGCATTTCAATTTTTTTTTTTAAATATTTTGACATATTTTATCATTTTGGTGTGTTTGGCAGTGTTTTCATATGTGTTAAAAACAAATTAAATGATATGATTTACAGCCTAACCTTTAAATTTGAACTAAGAAGTAATTGGTACTTTTTCATTTTAATTTAGCTAATCAGCACAAGATTGATTCTTGGAGTATTCTAAGAATTCTTAGAGCTGAAATAACTGTGTATTGAATACAGCTTCTCTGTTTATCTGTTACATTGTAAAAACAGGGATTTTTGCAATTCCCTCATATTAACTGTGGAATGGGAAAATTAGTAACTTCAAAGGAGGCATGTTCTGAAGAATATCAAATTGTTGTCCATAGCTGAAGCTTTTATGAGTTGAAATAAGTAAGATATGTTTTACGAAGGTGAATTATTATTATTGCATCTCACTATCATCACTTTCAGGCAATACCCATGCTAATTTTATCTGCATAGTTAAGTCCAATTAGTTTAAATCTTGGTTTTTATTTTACCCTTAATTATTTATGTATTGTAATTCTTTCAGATCTGAAGAAGTTTGAAATATTTGGATGATATTTATCACAGAGAATTTCAATAGCCATAGGGGAAAAAAAAAAGAAATGGAAAAAAAACAACTACTATGAAGTTGTAGCTTTCTGTTGTGAAATACTTTTTAGATTTGGGATGGCGGCACTTCCTGATTTAACAGTTTTAAAAAAAGAGGGAAATCACTAGTAAATGTTTTTTAATCTTGAAATATAACAAACTTTAATACATATTATTCACTTAGGATTTTTTTTTTATTTTTTAACAGAAAACTCATAATAACTCTGGGTAAAAAGCAGAAAAGAAAAAATGAATCTTCAGATGAACTATCTGATACTAAGCAGACCCCACAGCGGGCACCGAAAGATGAAGACTCACAGGTAGGGAGCTACAGTTTTCTTCTTGTAAATGTGTACATTTTGTTATTTCTACAGGTTTGTTCTTGTTCACTCTGCAAAATGATACATACCCTTTCACAATGTGAAGTTACTTATTCTCCTTAGTTTTGTAGTTCCTGATTTTAAGAATAAATGGAATAAAATAATTCAAGTATCTTGTCTACCTAAAGCAAGAGAGGTTGGTGTGGCACTAGAGCCTGACATGCTCAGATTTGTTCATTGCATTTGAACAATTTAAGGGATTAGGGAATCTGGGAAGCTTCGGAGGGTTGTTTGTTTTGCTTTACAAATACCAAGCCGAACGCTTTTGAAGTTATAATATTCTGAATTAGGTTGCATTAACAAAGTGATTATTTCTGCAAATTGTAAGGTTCATGAATGCTATGAAGCAGCGTGTTGCTCAACTTTGGACTGTAAAGTTACATATTTTAATGTTCTTTTACTTTCTTTGCAAATTGCCTACCTGTGTAATGTATTTTTTAATTTTACCAGGTCAGCCAGACAAAAGGTTGAATTCAACAGCCGGGAAGGAAAGTTCCCATGCTACAACTTTACTGTTGCTATAAAATCTACAGTAAAATCCTATGTCCAATCTGTGTTTGAGCACAGAGTATTTTTTATTCTATTGACAGTTTGTTCTTCTCCGATTAGTGTAACTTATTGCAGCCAATAGTGGTTGAACAAATAAATGCATTTTGCTGATAGAGGGTGTTTTCTTTTGGTCACTTGTTTTTTGTGATGATCAGTAAGGTGGTTCCACTGTTATAATTCCCATTTATTGGTGAATGGGCTTACAAATCAGTCTTAAAATGGTTAAATAGGCCACGTCTACCATGTTGGTGCAAATGGTGAGAAGTGTGAAAGCAGTGCAAGTATTTCAAGCAGTGAGATGAGAGGCCATTTTTGTGTTAGAGGCAGAATATTTTTTCCGAACTGGAGCTGCTTGTTCTCAGACTCTCGTAGGAACAACAGTGGAAGATTCAGTGAGATAAAAGCAAAGAAAGCAAAATGCTGCTTTTAATCAGAATGCATTAAGGTGGAGGACAAGGAAGCGTGTAAAAAGCAACCAAATTTATTAGCAGTCGAATCAACATTATGATCTGATAATCTCTCTAATTTCCAAAAAACCTTCATTTTATTTTTTGTTGCTTAATAGAGACACTTGAGTGTATTTCCTATTTTGTGCTCATAGATTATTGAGTTGGGCAATAAGACATTCTTGTTCTACTATTTCCTTCTCCCTTTGAAATTGTTTTCAAATAGTGATACTTTCTTACAAAAGACCTGCTATTTTTCAGCTTCACTCTTCCACCTTGAAATAGTCCAAGTTTGCTTTTGAACTAAAAGTATCAATCTGTATATTTAAAACATAAGAGTAGTGGTTTTGTAGGCTGAAACATTGTCTTTAACTGCTTCCATCCCTCTGTGCTTCACATGCTTCATGCTCTCCATCCAGTGTTAACCTTAGATTTTTTTTAGATCTAGCAAAAAAATGTTTAAGCAAACACCTCAAACCTGCAATTCTCATTAGAGGAGGTTTTTGGTAAAACTTCTGTTTTTATTCTACCATATGCAGAAGAGAAGATCAAATCGCCAAGTGAAAAGGAAAAAGTATGCTGAGGAGGGAGAAGGAAAACAATCAGAAGAGGAGGCTAAAGTTGCTGTGAAAATCAAGAAGAGCTCTGCTCCGTTACCCGCTGAGCAGCCTTTGCAATTATTTGTTGTAAGTAAAATTTGGCTTCTCTTCTAGTGGCAGCTTTCCAGTTGCTTCAATAGGTTTAATGAATAAAGCTCACAATTTGGAAAGCAAACCTTAGTAATACTAATCTATAACTTATTTATTGTGATATCTTGCCTAAGAATTTAAGAACTGGATTAATTTCCCCCCTCTCCTTCCCCCACCCCGGGCTATTTTTTTTTTTTTTTACCTTCTTTGGTTAAAAATGCTCATCAATTTAACTGAAGTAACAATTAAGGATAAGTACATCTTGAAGAATGTGCCGTGCTGTGTAGGCATGTGAAAAGGCCATGTGTGTATATAAATATATATTGCAACTTCTAGAAGTATAAAAGCAACAAAGCCTCTGCTTAATGAGATGCAATAGAAATATTCCTGCCTTCCCCCCTGCCTAGGTTCACACTTCACTGTGTGATTTGTGCCAGCTCTGGTACCTTAACTTGTTGAGCACTTCTAGGGAAATAAAAGAGCAGGAATAAAAGCAGCAGACGGTGCTGAGGTGCTCGCAACAGCACCAGGCTGCGAGGGAGCAGGAGGATGCCCGGCTGAACAAGGCGGGCAGGAGGGACGGTGCTTTTTCCTGTGAGCTGCCTTTGGAGATGGACTGCTTGGCTCTGGTGCCACGGTGCTGCCAGAGTCCTTATTTGCCATTTCTATGTAAATCTGGGTATGTCGTCTATATCAGATTCACTGCTTAGGGCATACGCAGTGAGTCTGGTTCTGGAAAGCATCAAAATCACTTCTGCTTGCACTATAAATGTGTCTGGTAGGTGAGCACTGGGTCCAAAGCTTTCCGGAAGTGCCAGACATGCTGTATTTTTAGTTGTATTTTTCTTACGGTATAGATCTGGAAAATCCTCCTTTTAAGCTCATCATATGAAAGCACCTCACTTTAAATAAAAAAATAAAAAGGCAAACAAACAAAAATTCCCAGCCTGTTCTTCCAAACACTTTGTTTTAGTATGGGATTGTAGTTTTTATTTTAAGTAGTATTAATCTAATACCTGTTGAACAAAATAGACAATAGTAGTTGTCTGTTTATTTTTTATTTAATAAAACCAGCATCTATGGCTAAGGTGGAATAGATACAATGTATGTATTTATTTATATACTCTCAGGCTGATGGAAAATGTTACTGGTAGAAGTCAAGCTTGCCTTTATTGATGATCTTTTAACAAAGCACTTGTGCATGTGGGTCTTGAGCCTGATGGGTTTGCAGGGGGTGTTTACTGCTGTTCATAGAGGTGTCATTGTTTTCCTTCATTTATAGGAGAATCCAAGTGAGGAAGATGCAGCAATTGTAGACAAAATCTTATCCTCTAGGATAATAAAGAAAGAAGTAAGTGAAGGTCATAGTACGAAATTGCTTTTTTGAATGTGTTCTGCATCTACCATTTTACGTATCCCCTCAATTTCCTCTTTTAGGTGTCCACTGGAATGACAGTGGAAACGGAAGAGTTTTTTGTAAAATACAAGAACTAGTAAGTTGTTTACTTAAATGACAATTGCTGTATTCAAATTTTGTTTTAAATAAGTGTTTTTTTTAGTTGAGTGAAACTCATCTTTATAACTATACTGTTATAACCATATGCTAAAAATGCATACTAAGCTTTTACTTTTACTAATATATTAACCTTAATCTCTGTAATTTTAGCTCCTACCTCCACTGTGAATGGGCCACAGAACAACAGCTTTTAAAGGATAAAAGAATCCAGCAGAAAATAAAGCGATTCAAACTAAGGCAGGCACAAAGAGCTCACTTCTTTGCAGATGTGAGTATCTCACTTTCAATTAAAAATAAGCTTTTTTTCCCTTTTAAAAATGTGATTAAAAGTTTGTTTTTAGATGGAATAGCGAAAATATTGAGAAGTAAAATTTAGCTCTCAGGACTGGGTCTTGGGTTATGGCAGGTGGAGGGGCAGGAGCGTTGTGGGTTGTTTTATGTTTTTGTTTTGGATTATTGCTGTTGTTGTTTGTAAGTCTTGAAGATAGAAGTGTAATTTTAAGAGCAGGTCACCTGCAGTCGCTGCATTAAAAGCACTTGCATCGTTTAAAATACAGGATTCTTTGCTAACCACCTACTAGTAGAGGTGGAAGGATCTGGGAAAGACTTTTCCAAAACGGGAAAAATGTCAGAGAGAAGATCTTATGATCTTAGTATAGGTGATTTCTGTAGCGTGCAACCTTCTATACACAGCTGAACTATTGTACTTCATTCCTCAGTGAATCTGCGTTTTCTGTTCTCATGTCAGATACCTCTTGGAGGCCAATTATCTCTATAAATATGGTGATTTCGTGGTGTGTGCGAAAGCCTCAATAGCTTCCAGCTGACAAATTCATTTATATCTAATAATATTTGTGTACAGCAAAAAAATGGATATACTGAATCTCAGTGTATATCAGCTTTTTTTTGTTTTGCTGTTCAGAACTGTTTTTATTAATTGTGTATTTCAGATGGAAGAAGAACCTTTTAATCCTGACTATGTTGAAGTAGACCGGGTATTAGAAGTCTCTCTGTGTGAAGATAAGGACACTGGTGAGGTAAATACATCTTAAAGCAAGTCATGAAGATATAGCTCAGTGTAAGGTTAGGTAGTTGTATTTTTAGTGGATTTAAAATGAAAATGATTTTGCGTCTTTTTGGTGGATTTATTGATTTAATACTGTAGGAATAGCTATGATAACTTGTTCTGTTTTCTTATTATCCAAATTAAAGAACTTAGTGATTTCTGCTTTCATCTTCCAAAAGAAGGTGTAAGAGTTGGAATTAGTACTCTCTCAGTGTGTACGCAGCAGATTTGTCATTATTTCAGTTTTTAAAAAGGTCATTGATACAAGCCTTCTCCTTATTTCTTCATGAATTATCATTTTTTAATTTAGATTCTAAATCCTTATTTGCTGACTTGATTTAATCATCTCTTTTAGCTCCATTTTGACTTTTTTTTGACAAATTTTGACTTTTTTCAAGATTTTCTTATACATGTCACTGCAGAGCTCTAAAGCTTTCTATTGCACAAGATCTCTGTTTCAGGATCTTATGTGTTTGGCTTTTGAGATTGGAGGAAACATTCTCATTATAACTGTGGTTAGATTTTTCTGATTCTACAGACATTGTCATTTAGGGGTAAGTGGAATTGAAACATGCTCTCAAAATTTGTGTTTAGCTTCAGGGATCTACAGCAAGTAGTAGAATATGAGAAGACAGAGATAAGTAAATGGAAAACACTGCATTTATTCCACCAAGGAATATAGGAACCTACACAAATTAATACAGCTTGCTTTTAAACCATAGCAAAAATGTGTGTTTTTTTTTTTGTTTCCAGTGGTTTTATGTAAATTAATTTTGCAAATAGAAGTCATATAAGCAGTCTGTAAACTAAAATAAAAGCAGATAACATTCAGAATTTTTCCCTGCAGCCTGTTATTTACTATTTAGTAAAATGGTGTTCGTTGCCGTATGAAGACAGTACGTGGGAGCTGAAAGAAGATGTAGATCAAGCAAAAATAGAAGAATTTGAACAGTTGCAAGCTTCCAGGCCTGACTCAAGAAGATTGGTAAAATTATACCTAATTTATTTGTCTGTCTTGGCAAACTGGATGTGCTTTTATTAACTGTAAACTTTTGTATTAAAACGTAAGTTTTATTGACAGTAAAGGATCGGAAACCTTTATTACCTAGAGGAAAAAATAATTCAAGTAGACATAGATGAATATTTTCACCCATTTGTTTCTTTCTTTGTTAATTAAAAAGTATTTTTTTGTTTTGAGGGAGCAATATGAAGTGTTATGACTTTGTGAGCATCGTGTTCTAATTGTCTATCACAAGATATAAACATCATTATGATGAGTGAAAAACAGGATAAAATATAAACACCCTTTTTTCTTTTGAGAACAGAGTTGCCTTGTGCTTCAACACTGAAGGAAATTGGCGGAGATCTGCCAAGCAGATTCCATAATTACTTCCTGTTTTTATTTTTCTTCTTTTCATAAATGTCTAGCTAAAAGAAAGACATATGTATTATGAGGAAATTGGTCTTATCATTAAATTATGAATCTTTGGTCTCATAGAATTGGAGAAAAGAAAACAGTTCCTCTATTTGAAGTTGTTTTATTGCCATGGAGTAAGGCGTATGTTCTGTGTGGTGCAGTGCTACTCCTGTTTTAATTTATTTACCTTACATAACTGAATATGCACAGGATTTTAATTTATAGGCTTTGGATTTTATTCTAATGCTTTCTCATCCATGGATAATTACAGAAGTCATGATTAGCCTCTTTATATGTCCACTTCATTTTTTTTTTCTCCTAGTATTTATTTAAAATGCTGCTATTTCAGCACGTGAAGAGATTTATAAATCTGTTTTAGCCCTGTTCGATTTTGAGAGAAAAAGATGATATAAGTCAATCCGTGGGGCTGGCAGTCATGGGCAGCAGCAGCCCTGTTCTCCCCGCCAGGCTCCAGAAAGCACAAGGCAGCGTTTGCTGCCTGCGGCTCGCGGAGCCGGAGGTGGCCGTGGGAGAGCAGCCAGATGGCTGTGGGTGAGGGAAAGCAGCTACAGCTGCTCGGAAGGACGGCGAGCGCAGCAGGCGGCCTCGTGCCGGCTGGTGCTGGTGCTGGCCATGGAGAGAGACACGGTCGAGATCTGTAATTTACAGCTACCGCGTTGGGCCGCCTGCGTTTGGGGTATGCGTCTTTGAGGCAGGAATGCAGAAGCCGCCTGAAGACACTGCCTCTCGCTGGTGTCCTTCCCAGCCTCAGTTGAGCGATTGCTGGTTGCTCTGCTGCGTGGCCGACGAGGCCGCGTGCGTGCTGGCCCTCGCCTTGGGCTCCGCAGGAGATGGTGTCCTGATACTGTTACAGGCTTCTTGTCTCAGTCACGTTCGTGTCACGATCCGGTGTTTGCCGCCACCGTTCATCTGATCGCGTGTGCGTTCGGGGAGCAAAACCACGCACACATTGACTTTTCGTGTCTTCCTCGTGTCAGCTTCCTGAATTGGCCGTGGGGTCAGATGAACATCAGTCCCCAGCACTGGTGCTCAAAGCAAGGGCCAGAGCCCTCAGCCCTCAGCGGGGCCTGGCCCAGCCCAAGGGCAGCTTTGGAATCCAGAGCTACTCAGACTTTGGGGATCCTGATAGCCCCACGCGTCCGGGTGGCTGTGGCTGTAGGGCAGGCGTTCCTAGAACGTCCAGTGTGAAATGTTAAAGCTTCTCAAGAGGCTCTTTGAAGACTCCTTGCTGCGTAAAGGAATTAGTGTTTCAGATGGCCTGGATGAGGCTTTTTGAACTTTTATTTCTTGAAATTGGTTGTTTCATCTTACTGTTTTAAATGTATTGTTTAATTATTAATTTTTGTAGAGAATCAACTTTAGGTTTCTACGCATTAGTAAGTGATCCCTTCCTATTTTTAAGACTGAATAATTATACCAGAAGCTGTTACAATCAAGAACTAATAGGTAAAAATGTTTTTAAAAAGGGACTGTGCGCCAACTTGCAAATGTATTCATTTTTCCCTTACAGGAACGACCACCTCCAAACTCTTGGAAGAAGATAGAACAGTCCAGGGAATATAAAAATGGCAATCAGCTCAGGGAATATCAACTGGAAGGACTTAACTGGCTCTTATTCAACTGGTACAATAGGTATATGCATGAAATATTTTTAATGTAAATTTTAAGATTCTCAAGTGAACAAATGTGTTACAGTGGATGAATACTGTTTTAAACAAGGTTAACCTCTGCTTTTGACAAAAAAAGTATAACTGAAAGAAATTTGTAGTTTCTCTTGTATTTTCTATGGGGATAGTCCATGGTGGTTTTTTTAACGAAGCTTAAAATGATATTGCACTTGCATCTTTCAAAATGATGTATAGAATTAATATATATTTCAAGTTAATTGTTGTCATAAACAAGAGTAGTAGGTAATTGTATTTCCTATATTACAAGCTAAATTAACTTTTGGCCATTAATGCTATGATATATTAACTAGAATTTAATCATTGTTTGGAGAGTGTTACATCTGTTTTTCAAGGCGTTTTTCCCCCAATAAGTATGAATTTTCTCTGCATCTAATTCAGGTATCTGTGAATCTTCCTGCTTGCTTTATTTCCAAAGTATCAATTGCCTTCTCTTCAGGGTTTATGTCAGTGAGCCTATTGTTTAGCCATATAGTTTCATGATCTGGACAGAAAAAAGTATCGATCTGTTTGAGTCAAGGCCACAAACGTCATTCAGGAGGGGATGAATGAGCTGGGACTGTTCAGCCTGGACAAAAGAAGGCCCCGTGGGGGTCTTATCAATGCATAGAAATAGCTGATGATGGGGAGGGTGAGGGTGACAGAGGAAGGCTCAGTGACAGGATGAGAGGCAATGGACACAATTAGAAAGGCAGGAAATTCCATATGAAAATAAGCAAGTCCTTCTTCACTGGTGGTCAAACCCTGGCACAGGTTGTCTGGAGAGGTTGTGGAGCCTCTGACCTTGTTGATACTCAAAAGCCACCTGGACGTGGTCCTGGGCAACCTGATCCAGATAATCGTGTGACTGAGGTCACTGCAGAGCTGCCTGGCACCGAGGTGAATGTGCGTGGTGAGGGTGAGCACCTAGCGGTGCTTTGGGCACCGATCTGTTGGTTGTAGACCTGTCTCCCTTGGGCAAAGAGAGGGTGAAATTTGGCAATGGTTTGACAGCATTTATAAGCATCTTCTGCAGTGCCACAGATTCGACTTATTTTAAACTGGTGTATTTGAGCTTTGTTTTCATAAACGTTGCATTTGCGTAGCAGCTCTAATGACTGTACTTTCTTTGACCCTAATAACAAAAAAATATATCTTTCAGACGAAATTGCATTTTAGCGGATGAAATGGGTCTTGGCAAAACCATTCAGTCCATTACATTCCTCTATGAAATCCTCCTGTCTGGTATAAGGGGGCCTTTTCTGATCATAGCTCCGCTTTCCACTATAACAAACTGGGAAAGAGAATTTCGCACATGGACTGACCTTAATGTTGTAGTGTATCATGGAAGCATGATCAGCAGACAGATGATTCAGCAGTATGAAATGTACTTCAGGGACTCCCAGGTATTGTAATATCACTTGAATCCACTAACTTACCCCAAACCTCTTTAGGTATTAGTAATGAAAAGTACATTTTATGTTATCTGCATGAATGTCTTAGTGAAGGTTATTTTCTGTACCAACATGTGGTTTTAGAGTTTTGGCATGTCAGTTTTGAAGATGTGCTTGCTGATTAAGTTCTGTGAAGCTGATTGCAGCAAGATATGCCTTGTTAGAATGTGCTGAGCAGTTTTGCATTTGAGTAGCATTGACACTGGCGTGCATGTGGAGGTTAAGTGTATATAGACAGTTGCATTTCGACTGTGAATTTGAAGGAGAGTGAGAAAGAAAATGTAACCTATTAAACCCTATGTTGCCTTTAGGTAGCTATTAATTTCCTTTTCCTGGAGTAAGCTAACCTTGCTCATTTTCGAGTTTACTTTTCTTTCTTAATTACTTATCCTAATTGAAATGAAAAAAAAAAAAAAACCTTGAAATCAATCTTTTTAACATTTTTGTCTATGTTTTTCTGTTTAGACAAATAATTTTTAAAACTATCCTGCTATTTTATATAACTTGTTAAGGCTGTTTTTCTTTAAAAACAGAACAGCTTTCTCTTTTGAACAAAGCCTTGAATATTATAATGACATCTTGTTTCTCTAGTGAATTACTCTAGGCTGTCTTATGGAAGACCTCACATTTTTGCTTTGTCAGACTAATTGAGTAAAGCAAGTTAGATAACTTAAAAGATGTTAATCTAATTTTCTCTGGCTCAAGTGATCTCTTTTATTTTTAACCTGCTGTTTGAGTCCTAGGTGTATTGCTGTTGTATATTTTAATTGATTGACTGTAGGTTTCTTGTGTCAATCATTCTTTCAGATTTTAATGGGATTGTAAAAGCAGTATCAGCAGTAAACTCCTGTTGCAGTAGTTTTATTAGATAGCTATATCCATAATTAAGAAGTGGTTAGAATTTTACTGTTGGTTGGAGAATATTTTTTTTTAATGATGGATAATCATTCATTAGTATTAATTACAGCTTTACATAGACTTACTAGACATGTATGGGAAGATATAACAGTTTATAACATAAAACCTCATGTCTGGTTTTGGATAGAACTTCAATATGAAATCTTTGTGGAGTAGATTCACATAATATGACAAGGTGTGTGTGTCTGTGCGTCTCTAGGGCCGCATCGTTCGAGGTACATACAGGTTCCAGGCCATTATCACTACTTTTGAAATGATTCTTGGAGGCTGTCCAGAACTCAATGCGATTGAGTGGCGATGTGTTATTATTGATGAAGCACATAGACTGAAGAACAGGAACTGCAAACTCTTGGAAGGACTAAAACTAATGAACCTTGTAAGTAACTATATTTAATTTATATGATTTTACTTTTTTTTTTCTATAAAAATTTTTAAGCATGGTACTATAACGAACTTGTTTACCAAAATACTGATTGACAATAACCATTTTTGATACTCCCCTCAAATATGTGGTGGTATATTTTAGAGGAACTGGGGAAAATGGGGTGCCAGCTATCTCTAAGCAGAATCTATTTCTGCTAATGCTTTTTATTGTCTGTTTTGATTATGATTTTGATCACTTTTTACTAATAAAATCTAATAAGTTTCTGACTGAGTATTTGAATACATTAAAATGCATTTGAATACATTAAAAAAAAACCTAACAAGTGTGTTAAGGTATTTGTTAAAAGCAAATTATCCTAACACCACTAATCAAGTAGTGGAACTTGAGAGGATGATTAGATAATCTCATACTTCAGGTATAACATGATTTTGTTGTGTGTTTGTGTGTATGTATCTGCTACAAGATGCACTATAACTACTTTTTTTTTTTTCCCCCTTCTTCCATCAGACTTTTATTTTAGTATAATTGTTGGTGCATGTTTTCCAAAGAAGATATATAAGCTGTCTGACTTGACTTCTGTTATATTTTGAGAGGGGATTATATAAGTATCCATATACATATGAGAATCATTTCTTTACTGCTTAGATCTAATTAAGCGAGCTGCTTCACAGATGCCAGAAGATAAAATATATAGAAAAACTAGAAGAAAATACTTAGTCTATCTTTTATAAATAGTTTGGTGTGTATTATATTCCCCAACACTTAGAATGGGTCCTTTCAGGTTATGATACTCAGAATAAACAGAAATGTTTAGTATGTTTTTGTATATAAGCTCATGTAAGTTTTCTTCATTTCCTACCTTTTTTATAGGAGCATAAAGTACTGCTGACAGGCACGCCACTGCAGAACACAGTAGAAGAATTATTTAGCCTCCTTCATTTTCTTGAACCATTACGTTTTCCTGCTGAATCTACGTTCATGCAAGAATTTGGAGACCTTAAAACAGAGGAACAGGTACTACATGTTGAAAAAGTCTATTTTGTGTTTTACTACTGCAAGTTACTTACCTGAGGAATAATTTTTGTTTTGAATAGCTTACGTAATTAAATATTAGTGTCCTTTTCCCAATTCTATCACTTAGGACTTCTTTTGTCATGCATTTAATTTCTCAAATCCATGCAGATGGTAGGAAGCAGTTGAAGTGTAATAACACTACCAGATCAGTAAAAATGCCAAGGCATCATCTTTGGGATATTCTGAATTAAACAGACAATGCTCAAGTATTTTTCTAATTTCTTCTTTTTGGTTATATTTGGAGCTTCATTTTACTTTGAAAAATATTCTGGTAAATTTCAATAGATTAAAATTAAAATTACCTTCTTCTGGAAGATGTTTCATCCAAATGTAGAATTTAAGGTAATTTGGATTTCAAAACTTTTGAGTTGCACCATGCCATTACTTGTACATATGTTCCAACTACTTGTTTTGCTTCCTTCAGGTTCAGAAACTACAAGCCATCCTCAAACCCATGATGCTCCGACGATTAAAGGAAGATGTAGAAAAAAAGCTGGCTCCTAAAGAGGAAACTATAATTGAAGTAGAACTAACTAATATTCAGAAGAAATATTATCGAGCAATTTTGGAGAAGAATTTTGCTTTCTTATCCAAGGGAGCAGGGCAGGCAAATGTACCCAATTTAGTTAACACTATGATGGAACTCCGAAAGTGTTGTAATCACCCTTATCTCATTAAAGGTAAATGCATGATAAATTAAGACTAATCATTTGTTTAAAGTACTTTTGTACTTCTTTTTAAAGTATGTAAGAACGTCTATTTGAAATATGTTGCATTGTCATCAGACTTCTCAAATATTGAATTAGGTGGGAACATTTTTTTCCTTTTTGACAGGTGTTAAGCTAACTTGAGGCAGTTGCAAAAAAATGCCCCAAATGGCATTCTTTACTTGCATAAAAACCAAACCTGACCCTCAGTCATCAATGTGGCAGATAGTTTTGGATGTTCTGTCCTTGTCACCATCACCCAATTCCATGGCAGTAAGACATAGTCTCCAATTACTGAAAGGGTCTCTCTATGTATGGCCTTTGTTTTTGCGACTTTTGCTTCTCTGTAGCTATGGAACCCCTTTAGTAAGTACAGGAAAAGAGGGCAAAGTTTGGATTTAAGTAAACAGTCAAACAATTCAGTAATTAACAATTTATAAGTAAAAGACCAAGACAAATAACTTGGGACTTGCTTTGTGAATCTGTGAATATAATTGTGTGCATGCATATACAGATACTGTTATACCTTTCTTGATAGGTGCTGAAGAGAAAATTCTTGGAGAGTTTAAAGAAACTTACAGCCCAAGTGCTCCTGACTTCCATCTACAAGCAATGATCCAATCTGCTGGTAAATTGGTTCTAATTGATAAGCTTCTTCCCAAAATGAAAGCAGGAGGCCACAAGGTGCTTATCTTCTCTCAGATGGTGCGCTGTCTTGATATTTTGGAGGATTACCTTATTCATAAGAGGTACAGTATTGCCCATTTTGTTTTCATAATATGCTATTCTCAGTGGGCATATCATTAGCTGTTTAGTGCAGGATTAATGATTACAATATATCAATGGTAGGAGACCACTTTTTTGTTGTTGTTCCATTTACTTTGTAACTTCTTTTGCTCAGTGATATGTTATCGGTTATTCAACGCCAGAAAACTTGAGAGGGTAATAAAGAAAGGTTACTGAGTAAACAGTGTACCTTCAGTTTGTTGCTTTTCAGGGCAATATTCTTGTGTGTAGGTACTGTTTACACATTGCCTATCAGAAAACTTGTAAGGTCAAGCTCAACATTGTCTAAACAGGAAGCATATAGGAAGCATGTTATGTATGCTTTATTTATATCATGTTGAACTTGGGCCAGTTATCCCAGGGGAAGCTCCTTCCTCTTTATATTAAAAAATATAGGTACATAATATTACTAAAGTCACTTGTGCTTATTTAAGCATGTGTCTAAATACTGCCTGTACAGCCTTAGCATGGGAAGTGGAGACTTAAACTCAGTTCAAATCAGTAATAGCTCTTAGCCTGTCAAACTATAAGAAGTTCTGGGTTTATTGTTTTAATCGTTCAGTTGTTGGCTTGTAAATACTGCTTTGAAGGTTATACTTGTCAGTGGACTATCTCGTAATACAGAACTAATCTTAAAAAATTAGTAATAGATGTACGTGCCCTCATGCAATGGATACATGAATGTGTATGGGAAATCATTTGTGAATTATATTTATCTTTAATTATCATTTTATGTAACTTTCAGATTTTTGGTTACAGGAAGCTATTAATTTGGACTTGAACACAACATTTTGTGTTTTGTATGTGTGGATTGCAGTGCACTGACTGAATCTAACTTCACAGTCGTACACATATTTCAATATGAAAATATTCCTTTTTTGTAAAATTGTGACAGCTAGACTGGTACATCACTGCTGCAGGTAGAATCTTTTGAAATCCACAGAAGTTAAAATGTATCTTGTGCTGCCCTGGAAATAGAAGTGTTGGAGTGCCGCATGATGCGAGGTGACACTGGGCAGAATTGCCAGCTCCAGGAGGTGGCTGCCTGCCAAAATGCCTGTGGTCCCGTGGATTATCTGCTGTGCCACTTTGCAGCTGATTAGAAGAAAAATGGCTGTGAAGCTTGTGGTCTAGCAAATAGACCAAACCTGGCATCTTGCTGCCTTTACAGCCTGCACAAGTGGTTTTGCTGCTTTTCTTTAAGCTGGGTTGAGACATGTAATTTGATTTCAGAAGTTTCATAGGAGTCTTTGTATTTATCAAAGGTGCCAAAAAAAGCGACCGTTGAACTTCAGTCTCTTAATTTTGCCAGTTTTAGTTGAGGAGATGCCAAGTGCACTGAGCCTTGATAAAGACAGTATTAGAGGGCTGGAAGTCATGTCTGTTCTAGTGCTGCAGCTCTTGGCGGACAGGACGTGCAGTTTATGCTCCGTTTATGCCGTTTACCCGTGAGAGTTGAGGCCGTGGGGTATCTAACAGGGCAGGACGCTGCTGTGCTTGGGTGACCGCAGGCGGTGATCCTAGAATAGCTTGTGGAAAATTTCCAAATGTCCACGTTGGACTTGATTTTTGTGTTGTGTTTGAATACAACTAAATGCCATAGTAGCACACGTTCCCTGCTAGGTATAATCGGGTTAATCGGAATAACAATTCTGCTTTTCAGAAGAATTTACCATTTCATTGTTATGACTTGCTTGATGTTACCTGCATTTTACTACTGCCAGTATGATAGTATGATTTCTTGTTACGTTATTCTCCTTTACCTGATAAGTAATTGTGTAATAATCTTTGTGTGTACGTGTGACAATTTGTAGGTACTTATATGAGCGAATTGATGGACGCGTAAGAGGGAATCTGAGACAAGCTGCCATTGACCGGTTCAGCAAACCAGATTCGGATCGGTTTGTCTTCCTGCTCTGCACCAGAGCTGGTGGCTTGGGCATTAATCTGACAGCAGCAGATACGTGTATAATTTTTGATTCGGATTGGAATCCCCAAAATGATCTGCAGGTATTTTTTTCCTCTTTTGTGAGAGTAATATCAAGGCTAATAACAGGAGTATGTTTAATGTTTCTTCATGGATACTTTCTAGGTATAAATCATCTAGGTTCCATCTTTCAGCTTTGTGCTTCAGACTGATTTCTCTTGAAATGCAACAGTCTAAATGTGTCTAAGTCAATGATTTTATAAAATTCCTAAGATTTGCATGCCTGACACTGAAGCAGAATCTGTTTTGAAGTCATGACTTCTTCAGCATTTATATTTGGAGATATGACCAATTGTGGCACAGTGTGTCTTTCCAATATAGTATTTTTATCAAAGAAATACCTTTCAGCAGCATTTGGTGCACATCATCCCACATGGTTTTACCTGTTTCTCTGAGTTTACAGGCATGAAAGGTGTCTGATAGTTTCCACTTAAGTCATGTGAATTGGCTTCCTTTCAAATTAATGCTATTTAAGATGACCCTATGATAGAACAAATTTCTTTAAAAAAAAATCTTAGAAGTCTAAATTTTCATTTCTCTCCTTCCTTTTAAAAGGCTCAAGCCCGTTGTCACAGGATTGGTCAGAACAAAGCAGTGAAGGTCTACAGGCTGATAACCCGCAACTCCTACGAGAGAGAGATGTTTGACAGGGCCAGTCTGAAGCTGGGCCTCGATAAGGCTGTTCTGCAGAGTATGAGCGGCAGAGAAAACAGCGTTGGTGGTGTATGTGGATTTGGTTTTTGGAATAATTATCCTTTGTTATGTTTTCTGGTGTTGGTTAAGGATTTCTGATGTTGGTTGGCATAACTTGGAAAATCTAGTCGCATTTTCTGATAAATTATCTGATAAAATTTTCATTACTTGTTATCTCATAAGGTCCTATAGATGATTTAAAAGTTAACACAGGGAGAAAAGTTTCTGTTTGCGTTGTTGTATCTTCCTGAA
This sequence comes from Crypturellus undulatus, assembly GCA_013389825.1. NCBI lineage: Eukaryota > Metazoa > Chordata > Aves > Tinamiformes > Tinamidae > Crypturellus > Crypturellus undulatus. The sequence goes on along the minus strand of VWPW01011279.1, from coordinate 84,080 downwards.
TTAATTTAATGTATTACTTCTAATACCTCATGCACACCTGATCTTATATTAGTTATTTTTTAGCTTGTCTTTTTAACTGCATTGATAATAGCCTTGACTGAAGTGAGATACTAGCAAAAAATGGTCACAGTAATCACATGCCATTATTTCAGTAGTCAACTAGACTGTTTTCTTGGTGTTCTGAATAACCTAAATTTTAAGTTTATAAATTAAATATATAGTTAGAGTGCAGAAAGGAAGCAGGAAATAAAAAGAAAATTTGGGGCACTATTTCCTAGAGTGTCTTACTTATTTTAAATCTTATCTGCTTTCTCAGATACAACAACTCTCTAAGAAAGAAATAGAAGATTTGCTTCGAAGAGGCGCATATGGTGCCATTATGGATGAAGAAGATGAAGGCTCTAAATTCTGTGAGGAAGACATTGACCAAATTCTGCAGCGTCGTACTAAAACTATCACAATTGAATCAGAAGGAAGGGGCTCTACATTTGCCAAGGTACAGAAGCAGCAAGCTGTTCTTCAGCCATTTAGAGTTTTAAATTTAATTAAAGGATGTTATAAGGCTTACACTTTAAAAAGAAACAAAACAGTAGTTATACTATTAGGTACTTTTTTTATTCTTATGATTAAAATCTTTAATAGACATGTACATTTGGCAAACTACAATTCGCTAATTCAGAGTGAGTAGATGTCACACCCGAGGGACGTGCTTGAGCAAAATCAAGATGTAGGTGGTAGGGTATACCTACGTCTTTTGGAAAGGCCAGCGCTCATGTGCTTATTTTCCAGTGCACTGCACCTAGCAGGAATATTAAAACACTTTATTTTAATATGTGCATTGATATATGTTAAGCACAGGAGAAAAATGCAAGTCTTTAAATATTGTAAGATAGATATTACATATAGATTGATATTAGAGAGATGTAAATGTTTCATAAAGATGCAAGTCTTTATGATTGTCATATTGAATCTAAAAATGCCCATATTTAGGATATGAACTGAACCCTGCACACTTCTGGTAAGAAATGGAAAAGTAGAATAAGAATGCTCCTGAATTATAGGATTCAGACTTAAAGGCACAAGCACCTTCCAGCCTTGTGTTCTTTCCCCTTGATGATGTGAAGGAGTNACTTTTTTTTTTTTTTTTTTTTTTTCTTGACATCCTATAAATCTCACTTTAAGATGGAGGAGATCTTTTGAGTTACTTGACACTGTAGGTCAGTTCTGGAGGCTTTTCAACTACTGGGAGTATTTTGACAGGATAAAGCTATGCAGATTTAGCAGCACACGTTCAAGCTGTACTAACTTTTGATGTATGATGTTGCTAAGAGTTTTATTTTAAAAACAGGCTAGTTTTGTTGCATCTGGAAACAGGACTGATATTTCATTAGATGATCCCAACTTCTGGCAGAAATGGGCTAAAAAGGCAGAAATCGATATTGAAGCCATCAGTTGTAGAGTAAGTAGCTATCTGTTGCAATGCATGTTCTTTCTGTGAAAACAGTAAAGGATTTTTGGTCCTTTTTTAATTAGTATTTCAAGCAAGCAGATTAGGTTTATTTTATTTTCACATAAAAGTGACTGTGGAGGTGCCTGTATAAATAAAGTAGATATTCAGTAGTGGTTATGACTAATATATTGGCATTATGATATGAAACTCAGTTTTTGTTACCTTAAACACCACATAATATTACACTTGCTTTACTTGTTTTCGGTGACTTTCTTTAGAATGTTTATTAATGATACTGGAAAGCAAATTTTCTATCTCAATGCATTTATTTGAGGGAAACTTAGCATCCGTTTTTGATAAATTTTGTTTGAAAATTTGCAGAACAGCCTGGTTATAGATACCCCAAGAATTAGGAAACAGACGCGGCCGTTCAGCGCGACGAAGGATGAGCTGGCTGAGCTGTCGGAAGTGGAGAGCGAGGGCGAAGACAAACCCAAACTCCGCAGGCCTTGCGACCGCTCCAATGGATATGGAAGAACAGAGTGCTTTCGGGTGGAGAAAAACTTACTGGTCTATGGGTATGGTATATGGCCTACTTCATTCCTACAAGTTTACAGAACAGAGTATTTCCTAGTACTATATTTTGTTTATGGAATAAATTTTAGTTATCTTGGCCAAGGTGAATACGGATTCCGATCAAGAAGAGACTGTGTGTATGTGTGTGTGTGTAAATAAGTTTAATACTGTGTCCATTTAATGTGATCCTAAGCACTAAAACTTGTTAATTACTTTAAAAGATGTAAGGCGTAATAAAATAAATAGATGCTGCTATTAATCATATGCATTTAAACTTAATTTTAGATGTCCTTGTACAGGTGGTATGATTTACCTTGGTCATCTCAAGCTATATAACACAGGTGCATATGTGCTTACACTATTCCGTGTTGCTGCTATTGACAGCATGTATAGCCTTTCTTTTAGCCTACTTATACTTATTTCTAGATACTGAGAGGATACAGAGAGCATACTTTGTTATGTAATCGAAGGAGTTCCTTTAAATTCATTTCATGCTCTTATACTTCTGAGTTCCCAACCTCTTTGGTTTTTAAGAGGAATATGTTGATGTGGACTGCACATATGGTCAGTCAAAACACTAGATTTTTAGAAATGAAATCTAGTATATATATCTTTGAATTTATTTAACATATGAATTTATTGTGCACCCTATATAAATTTTTCTGACTATTTCTAATTGAGGAACATTAAGGAACCGAGGGAGAAAAATTTTGTTCCAAGGAGATAATACACATATAATGCTGGCCCTACAGAAGTCTCTGTAAATTCAGTACAGAAGAGAACAATGTTTTCAGCAAGTGCTGCAGGCAGGCTCTACAATCCGCAAGTAAATAAGCCTCAGTAAGGGGCTTGTGTTCATGACAGCAAAACATTTTGCACTTCCATGTGTTTTGAATAGCAACTGAAAAGCTAAGCAGTTAATTTAAGCAATTAAAGTCAAATATGTTGATTTGTGAATATAATTTTAGGCCTTTTTTCTCTCCTGCTTTAAAAGATAAATGACTGTTTTGGTGCATCAATATGAGTACCTGTCAGTACTGTGTTTTAAAAGCCTGCAGCACTCATCCATGTTTTTTTTTAACAGGCAACCCACAGAGTTGTTTGGGAGGTTACTTTAATATTTCTACCCAGTAACTTAAATAGAAGGAAATATAATTAAAAAAAAAAAATCTTAGAGAAGCTCATTTTTGTGAATTAAATGTACAGGCTGCCTGAGTGTTTCACTGTCAAGTGCTGACGTGTGTTTCATTTTGGACCAGGTGGGGTCGATGGAGAGAGATCTTGTCGCATGGTCGCTTCAAGAGACAACTAAATGAGCAGGATGTGGAGATCATCTGCCGAGCTCTGCTAGCATACTGTCTTGTTCACTACAGAGGGGATGAGAAGATAAAAAGTTTTATATGGGATCTCATTACCCCAACAGAAGATGGGCAAACAAGAGAGCTACAGAATCACCTTGGTAAGTTAAGTGTTCCTGCAATTAAATAGCTTCATGGGCATCTACTTGTGATGCAAAAATGATATGAGGACAGAATTTTTTATGCAGGTCACACTACTGATATGGGATATAGCAATTATAAGTATCACAGGGAGCCTATATGTACCTGTTGCTGTCACTGTTTTGTGTTTTAACTTACATAGGTTTATCAGCCCCTGTGCCTAGGGGAAGAAAAGGAAAGAAAGTGAAGACCCAAGCTAGTACTTTTGATATACACAAAGCAGAATGGCTTCGAAAATATAATCCAGAACATCTGTTGCAAGATGAAGGATATAAGAAGCACATAAAACACCATTGCAACAAGTAAGCAGTAGTTGAAATTTGAATGTTTTTCAGATTTTTTTGGAAGATTATTTTTTCTTCTGGTTTTATTTTGTCTTAGACTTGAAAACATTTGTGTCACTCTACAGAAATAAATTTTAATGATGTGTGTTTGGCACTACCGAGAGGTGAAATAGCTATCTCAGTTTTTAAATAACCTGCTGGGCATTTCTGACTAAAAACAATATGTGTGTGTGTGTGTGTGTGTGTGTGTGTGTGTGTCTACCTAGAGGGACATTAGCTACTAAGTTTGCTTAGATAATGCTTAGTGTTTATACTTAGCAAAGAAAACCCTGAAACCGAAAGCATCAAAGCTGCCGCCTCTCAATCTTTTGCATTTTCCCTGGCAGGGTTTTGAGGCTTCTGAGGAGCTGAGCTTTCTTGCTTGTTGAAATTCACTCACAGGCAGAAATGAGCTTGTGGGGGATTGAATCATTTTTTAAATCAGTTTTCTGTAGCAGAGCTGTTATTCTCTTCCTGAAAAATTCATATAACTACAGTAGCTGAACTCAAGATAAAGCAAAGAGCAGGCACTGAGGTCCAGTGCTGAAGTGTAAAGGGAGGAGTGGAAGGATGATGTGGAGGATGGTCTTTGCTCAGCCCCCTGCAATCTTTTCAAGAGCATCTTCCCTATTAGACAAGGGATATGGCAGTTTGTTAATAACAGGTTTTTGTGGAGAAAGGGAAGAGTGTTCTAGTGTCCCCATCTTTTTCTAGCATTTGAAAGAAATTTTACAAATAAATGATTTGTAGAAGTAATTGGAATTAAGGTGTCATTTAGATTCATCTTCAATTGGAGGTTATTTTTTCTTGTATGTGAAGACAGTGATATTTTTGGAAAACCATTGGAAAACTTTGCAATGTCACAAAATTAAGTGAAAGATATTAGAGTATTAATATCTATGTGTGTGTTTTTCTTTTCTTTTTTTTTTCTCCTTTAGGGTCTTGCTTCGAGTAAGAATGTTGTATTATTTAAAACAAGAAGTCATTGGTAATGAATTCCAAAAGGTGTTTGATGGAATTGATGCCAGGTGAACTATACAGAGTTGCTTATTTATTTTAAATATAAACTATAAAATGAAAATCTAGGATTATTTCTAGATGGAAGTAAGATTTAGAACAATTCATATTTGTACCTGAGACCTGTCAGAAAATGCCTCTGTTTCCTCTTTGTTTACTGAGAAGGGTTGATATTTCCTGTACATGAGGAAGTTTTGTTTGCTGTTAATTAGTCTCACTATGTAAAAAAAAAAAAAAATTAAAACTAAATAAGTGAGTAAAAGATAAGTTGTTATAGCTTGTATGCTAATCAGCAGGTATTCCTTGCTGTGCACACTCTTGGTTAAGTGCTACATCTTCCATGGATTTTTTTTTTTTTAATTATTATGTTATTTTTTTTAAATGTTAGCATTTTCCTGTGACAGTTCTTTAGCTCATTGCTACAGCGGTGAGCGGATAGAAAGTTTAAATTGGTTCAGAGGGCTATTGTGGAAGTTCATGGAAGAACAGTTCATTTAACACTATTAAATACAAAACCAGAATTTGTGGTATATAAAACTTAAGCTTTAGCTGCTAGAGGTTGTCAGAATTTAAACGAACAAAGACAAAACCGTCCCTGTTCTCCTGCGTGTTCCTGACCTTGTGCTGTTGGTGACTCTCTGTAGTGAAATTGATGTTTGGGTTCCTGAGCCAGATCACTCTGAAGTTCCTGCTGAGTGGTGGGATGTGGATGCAGATAAATCCCTTCTAATTGGAGTTTTTAAACATGGTGAGTAATACACATAGCTTATATGTACACCTATATACCCCTCTGTTCTCCCGTGTTTTTTTAATAGCTTCCTTGGAGAGTTGAGTTTGTGCCTTTTCCCTCTGTTTTAGGTTATGAGAAGTACAACACTATCAGAGCAGACCCCGCGCTGTGCTTCTTGGAAAGGGTTGGCAAACCAGACGAAAAAGCAGTTGCTGCTGAACAGAGAGCGAACGATTATATGGATGGGTAGGAGAATTTCCAACTGGTCAGGGATGTGTTCAGGCCTTATTTAAACCGGGCTGAATTTACAGGCTGTACTTATTTTCTTATTAAATGCTTTATTTATTTTTTTATATACTAGTTTGATGGCATTGATATGAACAATGCTAACTTGAATTCACTCCTAGTGAGTGGAAAGCAGAATTAGGAACAGTGTAACCAAAACAATCAAGTGTGGGATTTCGCAGCTAAGGAAAATAGCTAGCAGTTTGTTATTACATGGTATTAACCTTGGGGTGCTGGAGCCTTTTGTACCTTGTGGTGGGTCAGAAATGCTATTCAGATGCTGAAGTGCAAAAGCCTCCCAAGGCCAAGGGCTGCCAACAGACCTGTTGTAACTTGTTCTCAGATCTGTCAGCTCCATAGCAGCCTCATGCAGCTAAGCAGTGACCCCAGCAGATCAATGCGGGTATCACCAACAAGTGCCAAAAGCACTTGATCTGCTGCCTTGATCTGCCAGTGAGAAGGCTCAAGGACCTCACTGAATGAGGCTGTGACTTGCAGGACAAGAGAAGACAAAAGGGTGGGGTTCAAGCCAAAGCTGCTATGATTTTTTTTCTGTCTTTATAATAAAAAGAGTAAATTTACCTAAATTGAGATATTTTGTATAATTGAGAAAAAAAGAGTAAGGATTTCTTACAGTATTATTGAGATGGCTTGTTATGTCTTGAAATTTTAACAGGGATGTAGAAGATCCAGAATATAAACCAGCCCCAGCAATGTTTAAAGATGACATAGAGGTATAGTGGGCATCTATTTTTATCTTCTGCAATATTTTGAATAATTTTTTGAGGCAATTATTTAATACTTTCCATAATTCTCTAATTGGTATGGTTTATGCATGCTTCTTGCAAATCTTTGTAGTGATGGGAAGGGGAAAAGGAAAAAAAAAATCTGTCATGTTTATTTAATCATTTATCCAAAATATAGATTACTTTTTTTTATCTTGACTATAATATTAAATTGTCTGCAATATGTGTATTTTAACTGAATTTCTGGAAGGGATGCTTTCAAATGTTTTTTTCAATTTTCTTTTTTTTACAGGATGATGTTTCATCCCCAGGTGACCTGGTAATAGCAGATGGAGGTATATATATATTAAAAACTTTAAATCTCAACCTTAGTTTGAATTTTTTTTTTTAAATTCCCCTGACTCCTAGCTACATCCTGCTTCGGTTGCTTGTTGTTAACTTGCAACTGTAGGCACCCTCAATAATTAATTTGTTTGTGTGATTTTGTTTTAATCTAGATGGACAAATGATGGAGGGGGACAAGATTTATTGGCCCACTCAGTCTGCCCTGACCACGCGTCTTCGCCGCCTCATAACAGCCTATCAACGAACAAGCAAGAACAGGCAGACGCAGCAGCTCCAGCCAGCGTTCCCCGTGCAGGCGAGTATGATGCAGCCCCCGTATGAAGAAGCTGCTCTGAATCCAAAGATGGCTGCTAAGATTGAAAGACAGCAAAGGTATGCGCTCAACGCAAATACTCATTTTTTAAAAAATACATAATTATAACTTTTTTTTTATTCCATATGTTATGCCTTCTTAATGAGTTAATAATGGCAAGTTGGGTGAAACAGTGAAGGAAATTACTTTTTCCAATTTTTCTTTCTTGCTGCTCTAGATGGACAAGAAGGGAAGAGGCCGACTTTTACAGAGTTGTGTCCACATTTGGAGTGGTATTTGATCCTGAAAGGGGCAGATTTGACTGGACCAAATTCAGAGCCATGGCTAGGTTGCATAAGAAAACTGATGAGAGCCTAGAGAAGTACTTGTATGCGTTCATGTCCATGTGCAGGAGAGTCTGTCGCCTTCCTTCAAAACAAGGTGAGCGCGTGGATTTTAAAGTTTTATCTTTTACTTCTGCCATGAATATTACCCTGAAATTTTTCTTGTGTTCCAAAATAAGTGGGGTAGAAGAGAGGGGGAAAAAAAAAAAAAAAAAAAAAGTGGATCTGAAGTGAAATAGNAAAAAAAAAAAAAAAAAAAAAAAAAAAGGTGGATCTGAAGTGAAAGGGAAATGGAAAGTTGGTAACAGAGAGTGATATTAAGTAGTCCAAGCCATCTATTTTCAGCATGGCTTTGGAGTGGTTTGGGATTTTTGCCGGATTCTCATCTTTGTTTTGTTTTGCTGCAGAGCTGGTAGACCCAAACATCTTGATCCAGCCGATTACAGAGGAACGAGCTTCCCGGACCCTGTATCGCATTGAGCTCCTGAGGAAAGTGCGGGAACAGGCGCTTCGACACCCGCAGCTCTTCGAGCGACTAAAGCTCTGCCAGCCAAACCCAGACCTGCCTGTCTGGTGGGAGTGTGGGGCTCATGACAGGGATTTACTTATTGGAGCTGCTAAACATGGAGTTAGCAGGACGGACTATCATATTCTTCGTGATCCAGAGCTGTCATTTATGTCTGCCCAGAGGAGCTACAGTCAGAACAAAGTGGCCCTCTCACGGACTTCTACTCCACTCTTGCATCAGTATCAGATGGCACTCTCTGCTTCTCCTCTTACACCGCAGTCACGGTTGCCGGATGCTAAGGTGAACGCTCTTGAGGATACAAAAGTTAAAAATGAAAATCTGAAAGAGGATCCTCAGTCTTCTGAAGAGGAGTCTATGTCTACAGAGGAGACACAGACAGTGATGAAATCTGAACCTTTGAGTCCAAAAAATGGCACTTCGGTACAAAATACAGACCACAAAGCTAGCGTGAAGACTGAAGCAGACAGGCGCATGGTTGCAGCAAGGACAGAGCCTCTAACTCCAAACGCAGCCTCCAAGAAACAGAGGATCAGCAAAAGAGGATCTGATTCTAGCTCGGATTCGGACTCTGACTCAGATAGATCATCCTGTTCTTCCAGGTCATCATCTTCATCCTCTTCATCTTCCTCATCTTGTTCACACTCTCGATCAGGCTCTAGTTCGTCGTCATCTTCGTCTTGTTCTTCAGCCTCATCATCCTCGTCGTCCTCCTCATCCTCCTCCTCCTCCTCATCGTCGTCATCGTCTGAGGAGAGCGATAGCGATGAAGAGGAGGCACAGAAACGTGGTATGTGCCTAGTCTTTTCTGCAGTATAGACAGAAAAAGCTTATTCTAAATGGAAGAATGTCTAAAAGAGATAAGCAAGTAAAATCCCACAAAAGCTCTAGTGAAGGTTTCTGCTCCATTCTTCAAGTGAGTGGGAAGAACTTCAGGTCTGCAGCATTTTCTTTGTTTCCTCTGAGTGCCTTGGATGAAGCAATGAGTTAGGTAGTGTTGCCTGGTTCCCTCAACAAGATTCCGTTGCAGCTGGCCCACATTTGGGAGGNAGGAGGCACAGAAACGTGGTATGTGCCTAGTCTTTTCTGCAGTATAGACAGAAAAATCTTATTCTAAATGGAAGAATGTCTAAAAGAGATAAGCAAGTAAAATCCCACAAAAGCTCTAGTGAAGGTTTCTGCTCCATTCTTCAAGTGAGTGGGAAGAACTTCAGGTCTGCAGCATTTTCTTTGTTTCCTCTGAGTGCCTTGGATGAAGCAGTGTTAGGTAGTGTTGCCTGGTTCCCTAAACAAGATTCCATTGCAACTGGCGCATGTTTGGGAGGAGAACTGAATGGCTGGTGATGACCCAACTTGTGCTTGAACTAAAAATTTTCAGGCACTTAAAGTATCTGTTTCAAAACTTCTCAGAAAGGGATGAGGAAATAATGTAGCCTAGGGCCAAAGAACATATAGACACAAAAACTTGCAAGTTTTAAAGTTGAAGCAAAAAAAATACTGATTACAGAAAAGGCTTAAAACTTGTAATAAACTGATGAATCGTGTCTATTTTTTTCCTATTGACTATGACCTGTACTGTACCCTTGTCATATTCCAGCTGAGTTTGCATGTGCTTCTCTGCTGTGTGACAAAAAAATGGTGATGAGAAGGGGAAGAGAATGAAAGTGGGCAATAGGATTTATAGCATGAGTGAGAAAGGTTGGTTGGTTTGTTTTTTCATTTTTTTTCTCTGATAAGTGAAGCAAAAAGACATCATATTAATCAGATGAGTCTTTTTGTCTGGAGAGGTGACAGGTGGAATCCATAGGGTTGACTTTTTTCTGGGGAACAAGCCCCGGGAAGTAAATTGCTGCTTGGATAAAATGCTTGAAGTGCTGCTCTCTGTAGGAGTAGGACGTTTTCAGGTGAAACAGCTGTATGTCCCTTTCATACTTGTGTGATAAAAGGAAGGCTTACATGGCATGCTCTTTACTTCCAGAGGGAAGATACCATAACATTTGCTTCACATACAAATATTGGGTTTCCTTTCTGCCAGCTCAGGCTGTTTAGGCATGTAAAACAGTCTACTGAGTAGACCTGCCACATTCTGGTGACAGACAACTTCTCTATTCAAACTAATACCATGTTGCAGAGCGTGTTGGTTTGCTAATGTCAAAATATATAAGGATTGTCTATCAGATTCCTCTGAAGCACATCTGTTTTCTAAAAGCTGAATTCTTGGCATGTTAAGCCCCTGGAAGAAGTCTTGGAAGGTGAGCAGGTTTACAGAAAAATCTGACAAGTTATTTCTTTCAGTTTAACTTGTCTTTGGACTTCCCTGAATGTTGTTTTGTTTCATGTACCTGAGCTTCTGTAAGATTACAATGAGTTTTTTTTGATTCCTGTTTTTGCAACATGAAATTATATTAGTGGTTTTATTTAGCAGAAGGAACCCCTCATATAAAAGCCTATGATGAAGAAAGTGTCGCTTCTCTGAGTACAACACAGGATGAAACTCAGGACAGTTTCCAGATGAACAATGGGACACCAAATTCCAGTTATCTCTTACAAGGGGGATACATGTTGGCTGCATCCTACTGGCCAAAGGCAAGTCTGTAGTGCTGCTTTGGAAACCAAAGGGTTAGGGCCAAGTGGGCTGTGATATTACCTTTCAATTAAACATTAGTTTTAATTAAACATTAAAAATTACTCGAGCTAAAGTTGTGGGGAGATCTTTAAAAAAGGATAAATTGCTTTCTTGATGGATTACGGGGAAAATTATGATGAAATTAGCTGTATAACCTACGCATTAATAACCCTATAACTATAAATGAGAGATGGTTCACATTTGGAAAAGAAATTTAAAGGAAATTCAAATAAGAGTTATTAAACTATCAGTTATTTGGATGATCTAAGTCATTAAGAGCTTATATCTCTTACTAAGGAATAGCTAAGAGTAGTTCAAAACATACAGCGAGAAAGAGTGAAAAATCACTTTTCTTTGTGATTTTTTTTTGGGGGGGGATTCTTCAATAATCTTGAAGAACCTAACTTTCATGTGGAAGTTGCTTGGCGGGTAGTGAAAAATCACATTTGGAGTGTGCCAAATTGGATAGAAACATCATGTCACATGCTAATGTGAAACACGTGCATAAAATCCCGTAGGTTTAGTTTTTCAGATGCTGTTTGCCACTATAGTATGATTTTGCTCAGAGGTCCTGGCTGTGTGAAGGTAACTAATAGTCAGGGATTCAAAGCTAGTATTACAAACTCTTCTTTGCCAGATATTATATCTTTCCTTTAAAAAATGGTGTGATAATGTGTTTAAGCATTAGCAGGACCCGGTCCCATATAGATGCATGTGTATTTGCACGTGTGCTCGCGTCAGGGGTGTGCAGGGGTTTGCAAAGCTTCCCCCAGGGAATCTGTGGAGAGCCAGGAGCAAAGCTGAGAGTCCAAGTCCAGAGATGCACATTGCCCTTGTTTGTAAATTGGAAGATTATACACATGTGTAATGTGTACAGTACTGTTAAGCATTATTTTTATAAAAATCCTTTCTCCCTGTTTTTTAGGATCGAGTTATGATTAATCGTCTCGATAGCATTTGTCAAACAGTTTTGAAAGGTAAATGGCCTTCAGCACGAAGGAGCTATGAGAGCAACACAGTGGCATCCTTCTACACAACCAAGCTCCTGGACAGCCCGGGGGCGGCTGCAGACTACAGCGAACCCAGCGCGCCAACCCCGCCGCACGCGGGGCTTAAAGAAGAATACGATCAGTCGCCACAGATGTCAAAGGTGAAGAAGCATGTACGAGAAAAGGAGTTTACAGTGAAAATCAATGACGTATGTTTATTTTTATTGCCCTAGGACCTGATTGCGATTGCGGTGTGCGGCATGCTTTACCTGCAAGTGGCTGCCTGCTCTCACTCTTACTTCCTTCGCACACTTGTTTGTGGGTATTTGGGTCTGCTTCTTTGGGGCATTCAGTATTTTTTTTTACTTATTTATTTGCATAAACCACTGGAGGGAATCATCATATTGCCCCCTTGTAACAGAAAGTTTGGTGTTACCTTGCTTTCTTGAACAGCTTGGTTTTTTTCCTTCAGTTTCTAAGGACCTACTTGATAATAAAAGGTATTTCTATTGTGTTTGGCTATTCTGAAGATTGTAGCATGTCCTATCCAGTAAACACTTGATCATTTCATGGTGTGCTAAAGGGTTGCAGGTCAGTTTCTCAGTTTTATGAGCAGAATGCTGGTATTATTTATTTATGTTTTTTTTTTTCCATGTGTGCAATTTAAGGCCTGTTCTTAGCACATAAAATATACAGGAGAAAAGTCTCATAATTGGATATGGTGTTTGTGTAGGACTAGATTAGGGAGGCAGACAGTTGTTCAGTGGTTCAGTTTTTCTTTTAAGATAGTAATTATTTAAAATCTGTATTAATAGAAAGGATTCCATGAAATTTCCAATTTTTTTTTATGTGGAAGAGAAGCAGGACTTGATATAAGATCTAATACTAAGTTTCATTCCTCAATTCTTCTGGAGTAACTGTTTGTACATGAGAACTCTGATTATGAAGTAGTCATCTCTGCTTCAGAAGAGACTCTTCTAACCCTAGGATTTATTTAACAGGAAGGTGGTTTGAAATTGACTTTTCAGAAGCAGGGACTGTCTCAGAAAAGGCCATTTGAAAGTGAGGAGGGTGCATTGGGACAGCAGCAATACCTGGCTCGGCTTCGAGAGCTCCAGAATGCTTCAGAGACCAGTCTTGTCAACTTCCCCAAATCACTTCCAGAATCAGGTACGCTCTGTGATTTTATAAAATATCAACAGTAAGAGGGGTTAGTAGTAAATCTTCAATTTGGAGTGGCTCTATTGCTCTCCACTTACTGTAAGTGGAGAGAAATATTTATTATGTTATTTATTCCAAACTGCTTTCTAGAGGAGCTCTTTCCAGTGCCATAAAACAGTAGGCAATTTTTGTTACGTAATGCTATATTTATAAAATATCTGTAGAAATTATCTGTAGTGGTCCTATTTCAAGTCATCTTCTTTCTTTTTTTCTTCTAACATGCTGCTTGTTGTGAATAGCTCAAGCTGCTCAAAATTCATGCATTTTACGGCTTTGTTCATTTGACTAGGTACTTCCAGTCAGTTAGCAGCTAGTGCCAATGGAGTAATAGCTGACAGCCAGCCTGTAGTGAAAAAGAGAAGAGGAAGGAGGAAGAATGTGGAAGGAGTTGATGTCCTCTTTATAAACAGAAATAAACAGCCTAATCATGTAAGTAAATTTGATTCTATATCCAAAAGTTAGGTCCAATTTACTGTTAGTGGCTTAACTGAGCATTAAACTGTCAATATAGAACAAAAAGTTTATTACTGAAAACAATTTTTAGACTACAAAATGAGGACTGCTTTATACAATATGACTGAAATGCTACATTGGCAACACTTGATTTAAGAAAATACATTTAGTTCATGTTTTTGATAAAAATGTAGTTAGTAATGTATTATTATAGCCTTTGACCTAGCATTGCTTTCAGGTATCTTTTCTTCCTAGTCCCTTTTTGGCCAATGTGTGTTACAGGCCCTGACTTGCCATGACTTTACATGGAGGTTGTCTTGAGGCTCATGAACAGTGTCTCTGAGTTCCTGGATTTGTGCATAATGATTCACAGGACCGCGTCCTTCATTGTGTTATATATAAAAAAAAATTAAGATAGTTTTTGCTTTCCACAGAGAACTTAATCAAATGTTTCTGATTTGTCCAGGTTAATCCAGGTATTAACTCCTGTCAAGCTCCTGCAGGAATCAATCCAGCGCTCACGTACACTCAGTCCCAAGGCATTATTGATGCAGAGAGTCCAGTTCCTGTTATTAACTTAAAAGATGGAACAAGGCTTGCAGGTGATGATGCCCCAAAAAGAAAAGACTTAGAGAAGTGGCTGAAAGAACATCCTGGCTATGTTGAGGATTTAGGAGCTTGTATTCCGGTGAGTCTTTTTTTCAGCTCTGCTTTAGTTCAGTAACAAAACATCTCTCAATGTACTTGAATTTGTATTGTATTTTGTGTGGAGTTCTGTGTTGTTCTTATGTACTGTATATCCTTGTTTAGCAAGGAAAACATCTGTCTCCTGGTATTTTTTCTTACATAATTTGCAAGCTCCACTGGCCTTTCATTTCCCTTGCAAATATAATTGCTAGGGAAAATAACATTAAGCAAAGATATTTGATCATTTTCTAGTTCTACATAGGTTTTAAATAATATCAACAATAAGAAAATAGGTTTTACTGTAATGTTCATGAACCAGTTAGAAATGATCAGAGCTGAAAATAAGTAAAGATGAATTTAGTGATGTTTAAGAGGATTAGGAGTATACATAGTGTAGAGTTAAACTAGATTGTCGGGAAATCTGTTTCTACTTTTCTAAGTCCTAAGAACAACTATCCAAATGAATTTCCTTATGATACTAAATAAAAGGTGACTTCAAATGAAAGCCTGTCTTAAAGAGAATATGTAAGTATTTAAATGTTTGTAAATAGTTTTATCGGAAAAAATAATTGACTTTTTAATTCTCTTATATCAGAGAATGCAGCTGCATGATGGGAGGCCCAAACAAAAAAGACATCGTTGTCGAAACCCTAATAAACTGGATGTTAACAGCCTGACTGGTGAAGAACGTGTTCAGCTCATAAATAGAAGAAATGCAAGAAAGGTATTGATGTTACTGTCTTCAGACCTTCCCCAAATGAAGTTGCCTGAAATGAAGGTGGTCTTTAATATTTAGCTAGTGCAATTTTGCGTACAAAATAGAAGTTTTTGTGTTATGTTTTGGGAACAAAATAGAAAAGTCAATGGCAATATTCTAGTAAGTATTTTGATACTACAGAACTATGCAAGGCACTGCACAAAACTGGTTCAGGGGCTTCTGTTCAGTATTCAGTATCCATGCCATTGTTTGAAAGTAAATTCCAGTCCAGAGGCTATCGCATGAAAGATGTGAATTTTTTGCTCCATAGTAAAACTACACTAGACAGATGATTTGTTATTTGTATTACAGTAAAACTAATTCCATTGTCTTCTGTATATTATTGATTATCTGTCAGGCTTATTATATTAACTTCTTCAGAGGAAGCTTTTATTTTACAAAGAATCTTTATTTTTTCAAGAGTGGCAATAGAGTACACTCTAAAAAGACTCCATTTTAAATTTGAATTTCTCTTAACATAAAGTGTTCTATGTGTTGCTGTAATCAAGCAGCAACAATCTGGTAAGTTCTAAACTTCATGCACATCTTATGACATGCCTTTACTATTTTTGAAATTGTTAAAAATATGTTGTCAGTGTATCTTGCAAAGGAACTTGTCCACTGAAGTTTATTAAATCATGTGTGCTGGAATTCGGGGGTGATCAAAGCTCGAGAAGGTTATGCTGAGTTCAGAGGGATGTGTGGGATGGTGGTGCTGAGTGGCTAAATGGTGCCAGAAGAGCAGCGCCGTGAGCGAGGGAACGTTTTTGGTACTGCTTCAACACCCAGACTGCTTTCTCTTGTGATCCTCCTAGCTTGACTTTCTGTTAGAGAGCAATTGCAAGGAAAGCAGAATTTTTTTCATGCGGCTATTTTAAGTTCAGAAGCTTTGTGTGTCTGTGGAGAAGAGTGGGACAGAACTTGAGAGTCCTTTATCTTTCCAGTGCATTGAAACAGTAGCTGTAAAGTAGAACCTGTGTAGTGCAAGCCTCCATCAGAGGGGTCAGTTGGCCTCGCTATGGTAAACCTTGCTCCAGGGAACCTTCTCAAGATTGATGATTAAGGAATGAGGGAGTTGATCTTTGCTTGTAGCAAACATGACCAGAGTTTCAACTTTCACGTGAATCCTTGGACCTCTGTTGTTCTCTGCTCACTGTTGTGCCTGCTCTTCATTGTGTTATATATCTAAAATGAGCTCTGACATTAAAACTTAATCTTTCATTAGTGGGCATGTCAGTTATCCAGGCTACAAAGCAAGAGTTTACTATTTTTTTTCTTTTGTCCTAAGCATTTATTATCAATACAACAATCAATCATCAATTACCTTGTTCTTTTTAGCTGAGACTATTTGTATTGTTTTACATAAAAGGCAAAAGTGAAAGTGTGTCAGTAATGGATGTTGTACAAATGAGGTGAGAAGTATTTCCTGACACTTGTTTCTTTTACTTCTCAGGTGGGGGGTGCATTTGCTCCCCCTCTGAAGGATTTGTGCAGATTCCTGAAAGAAAATCCGGAGTATGGAGTGGCTCCTGAATGGGGAGAAGTTGTAAAACAGTCTGTGAGTATCTGCATAATAAGACATCTAGGGCATGGAATGTATTGTAAAACATAAACAAAAGCAAACAGAAAAAAAAAGTCTTTCTTTAATTTCTGATATAATAACTGTAGGATATGAGTCTATACTATCTTTTCTGTACAGCTCAGTTGCCCAAACTGGCACAGCTCTGAGTAGGAGGGAGACAGTGGCAACCTTGAATTAGAAGTTTCGTTTAAGGTGCTGCAGTGCTGTGATATTTGTGTCTAGTAAACATAGCCATGAAGGTCTTGTGGCAAGGCATTAGCCCACAGAATAGTCGTCTTTATCCTTTAAATTGTAGTCATGTAGATAAATGACTTTAAATGTTTATTGTTACTTTTAAATAACTTTAAATGTACACTTTTAATGTTTAAAAAAGAATAGTATGACCTATTAAAATATAAGTCAAATAGTAAAATACCTATTTCCTCCACTTCAAAGTTTTTGTTATATTTTTAGCTAAAAGCCAGTTAAGATTCCAGGGGAGGGAGCAAGGTTAATACATTATGAAAGCCTAATATCTTGATGTGTAAATGTTTTTCTGCTCAGATAAAAATATAAGCAATGCTAAAGTGTATGTATGATATTAAATATGAGGGACTTGGACTGATCTGCATGAAATTAAATGTTTATGCTTCACCTCAAACTGAGTAATCAAATTGTCTTTCTAAATGGATGGTTAGAAATGATTGGGAATGTAGCACTATGCCAAAGCAGTGCTCTGTTTTATATCTTAAATTCAGATTACGCCTCTCATGAGCTGTATGTGTCCTGATTCACAGAGGCCTCCAAAGATGAGTTAGCAGAGGGTCTTGAGAGGAGACCTCACACTAGACCTCCCTGTGGAGCTGGGGTTCAAGTGCTTGAGATGGGATAGCGCAAAGTTGCTGAAAGTTGCAGCGAGTTGTCAGAATATCGAGTTGCGTAACATGAGTCAGCTTTGACGCAATTCCTGGCTTTTGCTGTTGTTGTGCTGCTTGGCTTCGCACACGTTCAGCCTCCTGAGCTGGCCTGCCGTCTCTTGCAGGGCTTCCTCCCGGAAGGCATGTTCGAGCGGATCCTCACGGGGCCCGTGGTGCGCGAGGAGGTGAGCCGGCGCGGCAGGCGGCCCAAGAGCGATATGGCCAAGGCGACGGCGGCGGCGGCGGCCGCCTCGGCGGCCAGCGTGTCCGTGAACCCCCTGCTGGCCAACGGCCTGCTGCCCGGCATGGAGCTGCCCGGCCTGCAGGCCCTGCAGCAGAACCTGCAGAGCCTGCAGTCGCTGCAGGTGACGGCCGGCCTCATGGGGCTGCCGGCGGGACTAACCCCCGCCGGGGAAGCCAAGAGCGTGGCCGCCATGTTCCCCATGCTGCTCTCGGGGATGGCGGGACTGCCCAACCTGCTGGGCATGGGCGGCCTGCTCGCCAAGGCCTCCGAGGCCGCTGCGGAGGACAAGAAGGGAAGCGATCCCAAGGACACGGATGTAAAGAAAGAAAGGACAGAAGACCAAAATACAGATATTGGTGGTGAAAACTCTGTTTCGAATTCTCCTTCGACATCCTCTGCTGCTGCAGCTGCCAACTCTCTCTCTCTTAACCCATTACTGTTGTCCAACATACTTTATCCAGGGATGCTTCTCACTCCAGGCCTTAATCTTCATATCCCAGCTTTGTCTCAGTCTAATATTTTTGATGTACAGAACAGTGAAAACAATGACACGGGCTCCGCCAAGCCCACAGAAGAAAAAGAGGAAAATTCTAGGGTTAGAGATCAGGAAGACAAAGGGGGAACAGAGCCAAGCTCTCACAATGAAAACAGCACAGATGAGGGTTCAGAGAAAGCAGATGCTTCATCTGGATCTGATAGTACATCGTCTTCATCCGAGGATTCAGATTCTAGTGATGAAGACTGACCCCAGACTCTGCACTTAAATTATAAACTGATTTTGAATTTATTCTTTAATTATTTCATTGTAAATAACCCAGTGTTGAGTGCATCAATGATTTACTGAGCGAACATTTCAGTATTTGTTTAGAAGTGCAAACTGCTTTCAGAGACATTTTGCATGTAATATTTCTTGAAGTTCATAAGTTTCTGAACTTGTATGTACTATCAAATACACAATGGTGTAAAATTACAACAAAAGGCATTATAATTTTGTTGGGGGGTTAATTTTATGAAAATAATGCTCAAGTAAGAGCTGTATATTTAATATATTTGCAGTGAACACAGAATACTTTATGCATATTATTGATTTAATTTGAATATAGTTTTACAGCCTCCTTGACACTTATAATTTACAGATCAAAACTCAGCAATAATTTGGGCAGCTAATGAATGTCATGAAAGCTGTAGAATCTACATCACCATCCATTGCTTTAATTACATGAAAATGCTCTAGTGTTGTGATGCACTGCTGTTTCCAATTCAGGTACAAGTATGTTTAAAAGAAGATTAAATTTTTTTCCCAATCAGCCAATTAAACTGGCTACCTGTTACCTCAGCTGAGTTAGTTTAGGAAGTTTACATTGGTTTCTATTCACTTGTTTTCAGGTTTTGTTTTGTTCTCTAAAGACATCCTGTATGATATCATGTTAAAATCTGAGTTATCTGAGATAGGACTGTTGGGTTGTTTTTTCTCGTTACGCGAGTTCTCTTTGACGGTGGTAAAGGGAAATTAAAACAGACGGTCTTATCTCATGCTACTTGGCACCATAGAGACCTATTTAGTTTACACCTTGCAAAGTTTTGGGCTCCCTCCAGAGAATTAAAAGTCCCAAAATAAGGAGTAGTTTCCCCAAGACTCAGAAGAGGCAGACTGTCATAAAGTGCCACTGAAAAGACCTTTCAACACTGCATACTTCATGTAAAAATTGTTTGTTTGCTTTGTTCGTGTAGATTTCTATTTGTGTTTTATGTCATAAAACCTCCTGGAATTACCAATTAATAATGGTAAATAAAGTATAGATAGTTTTGAACTCCTTTTGAGTTTAAACTTCTCTACAGATTTAAATCTGACTAAATATTAAATATTACCCCAAATCGCTATTGGGATATCAGTTCATATATTATGCTGAGTTGCCCACTAAAGAAAAAGCACTTTGACTCGTAAGGAAGAAAAATTGTTCCTGGAAACCACAAGAACAGGGCATAAAGCATCTGTTTAAGTCCAAATCCTTTGAACCCTTTGCTATATAAAATCTGTCAACTATTTGATGTGTGATATGATTCCTCCTTCTTCTTAAGCTGCTATTACTCTGACACAGTAGAGGCCCAGATTCGCATTTAGGTAAGTTGTGAACTGCCTGAGATTTCAATTGACCTTAGTTATATCATTTGTGGTCCAAGAACAGGCAAGTGTTAAGAGAAGATAGATACAGGTACTAGTAGAAGTCATTGAAAAAGCTTTACAAAGGGATAAATTTAAAAGTTAAAAAAACAAACTGTATATTTTGATATAGTTCTGTTGCTTGCTTGTACAGTAAAACAACTGTGTTGTTTTTTTTACCAAGAACTTTACCAATGAAATATAAGTTTCTATGTGCAAAATAACCCCATGATTAGAAGCAGTATTATGTGTAATTACACAACTATACAAGTACCATTTGGATTGTGCTGGTTACGTATTTTCCCAAATAGTATTCTGGTTTTTTGGCCCTTCATGCAGTGTCTTAGCAATAGTCAAAATCTAAAACTGCCAAGAGAAGGGGGTAGCAATTCTTCATCATGGAAAAAAAAAAAAAGAAGGTATTGCGTGTTTTTGCCCTTTGTAATATAGCACTTTTATTTAACTAGGATGCATCTATGAAATAGCCAAAGTTTTACAAACAGTTATTAACTTCATTTGCTGATGGACTGTGTCAACAAAACCATCACTTCCCACCCTTACCCCACAGAAGAAATCCTAAATCTTGTGGCTAAAACTAATTTATATCAGATTTATGAAATAAAGTATTTTCCTAATTATGCTCAAGTGAGTTTGGTTACCATTCTAGTGATTCTTTCTATGTAATAAGGCAATTACAGTTTCAAGTAATGAAGGCTGGTGTAGACTTGAACATAATATATCGGGTTTATTTTTAATCAGTATGAATCAGAAGGGGAAAAATGTCCCACTATCAGCTATAAACTATATGCAAATACGGTTGTATAAAGTTAAGGGTTATAAGGAAACCTCAGTAGAATTACACTAATACTGAAGTTAAAAGGATCTCCAAGGTGATGATAAAGTGTGTGTTGGTAGTTACTAAAAGAACCTTAGCTGTTATTGCCTTGTATTTCTATCCCTTGTTTCAGGCTTCATGATCCAAGTCTTAGTCCAGTTTTTCTTTTGGACATTTGCAATATTTGCCAGTTGTGTTCTGTGTAGTCTGAATTTGCTTTCTGTAGTTGAACAAGCGTCTTAAAAAGTCATTTGTAATTTATTGAATTACTTTCTATGATGTTCTATAGAGCAAATGGAAGTTTAATTATTTTTTATTAAACATATTCTTTGACTACCCATGATGTCAGCCTCAATATGTGAAAATACTGTTGTCTGTGTAAGGATTAAACATGTATCTGTGTGCAGCAGAAGTTGAGTGTTACAGTCTAAAAAATAAGTTGTTTTTATTAACTTAAATAGTCAAGCAAGAGATATGACTTTTTTTAAAAAGATACAGCAAGGACTTCTGATGCTTGAGCATCTCTAAAGGTAAGTTTCAATTCTGAATCCATTATTTGTGGAAGAATGTCCACTGAGAAATAAATGAGGAGTTAAGCAAAAAAGTCCACAAAATAAGATGGGTAGAAGTCTTTAAAACTGAGGTATGTGTATAGGTGAGTGTCTCCATTGAGAATGGTTGTTTCCTAAATGGCTGGCACAACTTGAACTTCTGAGGTTCATCTTAGTGTTGTATACTGTCATGCAACTTAAAAGTTAGCTAACACAGAGATTGGTGTGTGTGTGGGGGGGGGGAAAGTCTTGTTTAAAGTAATTACTGTAGCATTTCACTACAAAGAAGTGGGTACCTTTTAAAATAAGACAAATGAAGGTTATGAGGGTTTAGTTTGGTTTTCCACCCTGTTTTCTTTTACAATTCAGCCATTTTAAGCTGAGTAAATGCAGTGTTCAGGTGTCTGTTTATCAATAATGATGGACATTGTATTCGGGGTACTGTCCAGGTGAAGGCTGCCTGTCAGGAAAAAAGGGGTTTTGCTGGTGTTCAGGAAACTCTGCTTCAAGTTCTGGTCCTAAATGAAGCTGTGTTGGGAAGAAACTCTGCTGACTCGGATATCTGATGGTTCCTTTTCTGCTTTTTATTGCAATTCTTGTCAGAGTCATGAGGGAAAGCACCATCTCCTTTTAAAAAGCAAGCTCAAGTCAGCCCGTGATCGTCGCAGTCCGCCTTGGTCCAAGGAGGTGGATCATGCTGGCCACCTTTTCAAACGCTTCCCTTCACAGGATGGTCAGTGTTTGAGGTTAGTGCACTCGGGGCCCGTGCCAACGCTCTGCAGCTGTTTGGCTTCAACATTTGCTGCTTTTCCTCGTGTTCACAAGGAGGCTGCGGTTTCTTAACGGAGGAACCAGTAAAACGAAGTCCTACACGATGAAAGAGTTCAGGGCCTTTCTAAAGTGTCTATAAATGTTTCTTGTGTAAAAATTCAGTAGACCAGTAAGTTAAAAACGGCCTTCCTCTAGAAGCTTACTTGAATGTTGTTATTTAGAAATGTTGCATCACTTGTAAGATGTGCATGTGTATGACGAGACGTGCGGTTTAACCCTGGAGTCACCATCTTATTGCCTGCATTTTGTTTAGCTTTGAATGTGAGGGGATTNCCAACGCTCTGCAGCTGTTTGGCTTCAAGATTTGCTACTTTTCTTCGTGTTCGCAAGGAGGCTGCGGTTTCTTACCAGAGAAACCAGTAAAACAAAGTTCTACATGATGAAAGAGTTCAGGGCCTTTCTCAAATGTCTATAAATGTTTCTTGTGTAAAAATTCTGTAGACCAGTAAGTTAAAAATGGCCTTCCTCTAGAAGCTTACTTAAATGTTCTTATTTAGAAATGTTGCATCACTTGTAAGATGTGCATGTGTACGAGGAGATGTGCGGTTTAACCCTGCAATCACCATCTTATTACGTGCATTTTGTTTAGCTTTGACTGTTAGGGGATGGGGTTACCTGCTTTTATCCAAATGACTTGCACCGAGGGGGTCAATGAGCGCTCCTGCTCCCCGCGCCCTCTCGTGGTCCCGGCGGGCAGGCGCAGCCGCCATCCCGGCTCCTCCCCCTCGGTCTCTCCCTCACGTCCTCCCTCCCTCCCGTTGGCCCCGCCCCGCCTGCCCTCCCTCTCATTGGTGCCTTCGCCTGTGACGTCACGCCCAGGGGCCTGACGCGCTGATGACGTCACGCAC
>VWPW01011279.1:30759-60738 GCA_013389825.1 Crypturellus undulatus | reverse complement strand
GCAGCCTCGGGCCGCGGGGCCGCGCAGGGCCCGACGCGGCGGCGCCGAGCGCGAAACGGCTCTGGATGCTGGCGTGGGCGGTGCTGCAGCGGGGCCCCCGGGCCCCCCCCGCGCGCAGCCTGTCGCTGATAAGGGCACGGCGCGTCCCGGCCCTTGCTGCAGCCCTGCGCTCTTAGATAGCTCTAACACTCAGTGCTCTGAAATTCCCTTATCGACTTCCTCATTGCTCCAACATCGTTATTGCAGCACATAATTTTTCCTTTTCTTGTCGCTGAGTGTGTAGCTGAAGCGTGTGTCCCTCTTTTCCATCAAGTCTTTAGATGCCCCGTGTTTTTCTTCCCAGGGAAACGACCTGCACTGGCTGGCGTGTGCCTTGTACGTGGCTTGTAGAAAAACAATCCCAACTGTGAGCAGGGGCACCGTTGAGGGGAATTACGTGTCCTTAACCAGAATTTTGCGCTGTTCAGAGCAAAGGTAACTCTCCTTTTTGCTGTTTTTTAAATCAGCACTTTCTAGCCCATTCTCTTTTTTTGGGAATATTTAAACAAAACAGATCTTTTAAAACACTTTTCAAGTGAGAAATTCGCAGAGCTGGACAGGGGTAAATACCTTATGTCACATGGGCTGTAGAAAAAAAAAACAGTAGAAAAATGAAAGTTCAGTATATGAAATAAAGTTTATTGAAGCACATGTAATTTTTTTTTATTTGCCTTTTTCCCCTTGCCTTTATTGGCTATTCTTAGCATTGAAGATTTGGAATTTGTCTTATTTAAATAGCTTAGCTATTCATAAAAATAGGGAAATGTGATTTTATAGTAATTTGAGTACCAGAGCTGATATTAGCTGTGTGCGAGAAAGTCAATGAATATGCATGCATACACACATATGTACACATACCTATATGCATTTACATGTTTATACATGTATATGCATGTATGTATATAAATGAACATGATTATCAAGAGATATCAAAATATCTTTTCGTGTTGTCTGAGCTCACATCATTTTTTGGATGGCTTTAGGTGCTCTGTACTGTAGTTTTGTCATGCTGATCTGCAATGGTGCCATTTTATCAGTAACCTAGGAAAAAGAAATTGCACTTTTAAACTTTATTTATTTACAACAAAATATCTTTCTCCAAAAATTAACTCTTAGTTACAATCTATTCAATATTTCAGCTTGATTGAGTTTTTTAACAAGATGAAGAAATGGGAAGACATGGCAAATCTACCGTCCCAGTTCAGAGAACGAACTGAAAGATTGGAGAGAAACTTTACTGTTTCTGCTGTGATCTTTAAGAAGTACGAGCCCATTTTTCAGGATATTTTCAGATATCCTCAAGAAGATCAACCTCGTCAACAGAGAGGAAGAAAACAGAGGTAGTTTTCTGTTATTTTCTGGCTTATTTTAGAGTATTGCTACCATTAAAGTGCTTAGTTGTTTTATTTTTAGCTGCAATTCTATAGTAGTTCTTTACAATACCATTGTAGTCTGTCTTTGCTCCCAGTAATTTTTGGTTCTTTTTTTGTTTGTCAGGTATTATAGGATCCAAGCTGTTAAGTGTCTGTGACTCAGTTCACTCTCCCTTGAAAGAGTTTTTTGTTTTACTAATACAGCCTTTAGAGCAGCAGCACTTCTTAAGATGGAAATAAACTGATAAGGGGTGTTTATAGTTGCTTAGCGTTGAGTTTCACATACCTATTTTACGAAATGAGACAACTACAGTTGAAAAAGCAGAAGGGTGGTGGAAACACTGGATAAAACATCGCTATGCCACCTTCTTTGCACTTCCAATATTTTTATGTCTTGCAGACAGAAACTGTGACCTATGGAATACCACTGTCAGTGGTGATATGAGTAAGGAAAAGTAGAGTTAAAATAAAAATACAAAAAATGGTGCTAAAGGAGAATTTGTGGCTTTGTTCTGTTTTGTTTTTTAAATTCTTAAACGTGGTTTCTGATTTCTGATATTTAGGGGAAAAATCATTTGGATGAGATGATTACTTTGTTAAGACTTTGCCATTACTAAAAGCTGAAATTGAACAAGTTTGCAAGTAAGCCTTTGGAAGGAGGCATAGGAAGGCTGTCCAGAATAGCATACATGGCAGTAGTAACAAATAATGCCTTGTAGTGATCAGACTGCTTTGAAGGAGGCATTTCACCTCTTGCTCTTTACACCTTTCCATTGGCTATATGTAATACTGTTGTATGAAAGATGAGAATGTTAAAAGCTGCAAAAATGCTGTGTCTGCTGCGTACCAGTCTTTGGGACTGAAATCACAATTTGCTTTTAAAGAAATCACTTCTGACCGTGTTTATCATTAAAGGTGCTGTGTTTTGCTGCTCAAGGCTCAGCCTCCTTCAGACGGGATCAGTGACGTTTCAGTCACTGCCTGCAGCCTGAGCCTGGGCGTCCCCTGTGCGCGCACTGCACGCCCTGCAATTTCCTTTTCATCTGTAATCTGCCTTTGGGGCGGGGTTTTATGCTTTTGCTACTCTAAAGCTCAGGTTTCTTTTAGAATGATGGAATGCAGATTGATTTTCCGATCAGTTTTAATTCACTGAGGTCACTGTGTTTCTTTTTCTCTCTGTATTTCTCCTCCCAAAGGCGACAGCCATGCACAGTGTCTGAAGTTTTCCAGTTTTGTTGGGTGCTGTTTGTTCATGCAAAAGGTAAGAGATGGGAAAGGGATGACCTGCTGCAAACCTGTTTTTGCCAGACTTAAATGCGAAATAGGCACAGATATTTGTACGTTCAGAAATGCCTTTGAGAAAGGGCCTTTTCAGAACAGGCCCAAAGGACTGTAGTCCGCCCTAACTTCCCCAGCTGTGTCTTGCCATAGTTTAAGGTAAGATAAAGGGCTATTTAGTTGGAAACTTCCATGTGAAATATCCTTACAAAGTTCCCAGTGTTGTCAAGCTTTTGTGCTGGGTTTCTAAGAGGAAAGGTGTTATGTAATTTCAATGATTTCACATTTAGGTATAGTTGTGATGAGTTTAAATTCTGGACGTGTGTTCACTAGGAATTAAGAAGAGTTTAACCTATGGCTGTGTTTCCAACAGTGCTGATTATAAATGGATTTTCTTTTGCAATGTAATAATATTTAATCTTGAAGTTTTAGGCATGAATACTTCCTTACTGGTACCATAGAAAATATCCTAACCCTTACCTTTTGTTACCCTGTCCTTTTTATATATGAGAACAAAGTAATTGTATCAAATAATGGTATATGTTTCAAAGTAATTTGGGCAAAGTAGTTTGTGTTTTAGACGTGCTGGTGTAAGGATGGAAATGGCTGCCTTGAAAATTGAGGCTACTTTAGGACACACAAGGGAAAATCCTCTGTTAATGTGCTTGTGCTTCCAAAAGCATAATAACACAGGGAAGCGACAGTGTATGCACTGCATGATGCAACCTTTATTGTAAGAGCAGTCTTGAATCTAATACAAAAATACAGGATTTCAACAAGGATTTCAATCTGCTGGTTCCTTCAATTTGTTTTTGATTGTAATACTGTTAGTGACTGTTGCTGTATTAGTCTTTATGCTTATGAAGTTGAACCTGTGTTATGAAAATTGTTTCTTTAATGTTTTATTGGTTTATGTTTTGGTATTGTATTTAGTACTTTGTGTGTATTTAGGACTTTAAGATTTGGAAAGCACTCTGGTGAAAGTTTACAATTAATCTCAATTTCTGTGCAGGTTTCATTTTTTTTTAAATAGTTTCAATTATCTGCACTGAAATTACTATTTTTTAACAAGCATGGAATCAGAGATCTGAATATAAATTTGAAAAAAATGGTAGGTTTCTGATGGAAGCATACAAACTGCATAATTTAGAAAATGCCTTAATCTTCTACACATTTTGATATGCTCCAAATGAGTTTATTACTATATACTAACTCCCTTTAGTGAGTTGCTCTGTTTTTCATAGTATGCTCAGATGCATAGTTTGGAGCTTACCTGCAATCAAAAGCCTACGAGGAGTACTATAACGAGTATTGAGAGTGCTAGAAAATCATGCTGTAAATGTCAAGTAATAGGAATACCATTTATAATGTTAATTAATGGCATATTTTACTTGACAAGACTATATTTAGCTTTGGCTATTCCTCAAAGGCAGTCATAAGCCTGAATAAGTTCAGCAGTGTAATGAATCTGAATATAGTCTTTGTTGAAAGATGACTGAAGAGGTTACAAGTTTTTTTTTTTCTCCAAGATGATGGGGAATAAAAATGATATTAGAATTACATAAAATGAAGCTACATTGTAAGCCAGATGAGAGAGATACATTTTAAGTTTTTTGTAAAGCACAAGAGAAATAACATGTGATGAGCATGCCCAAATGTAAGTTTTATATAGAAAGCAGATTGATTAAAAAAAAAAAAACTCCAAGCATAAAGTTGCGTATGGATTATTTCTGGAGGATTGGGAGGCAGTTGTTTTGGGTTTTATTTTGATTTGATTTTGCAGATGAACTGTTTTTTGCTAGGATTGAGCTAAATGTTAAGATTCTTTGCAGCAATGCAAAGCTGGGAAAAATAGGGCCCCGTGTGGCTCCATTAGAATACAAATGTCAACAGTTGCTTTATTAACAGAATTTTAAATTTATGTTCATTATTTTTTTTTTTTTTTTTCTAAATTGAAGGTAATTTTCCTATGATCAGTGATGACTTAGTCAATTCCTACCATCTCTTGTTGTGTGCTTTGGATTTGGTATATGGAAATGCTCTCCAGTGTCCTAATCGCAAAGAACTTTTGAATCCTAATTTTAAAGGTATGTTTGAAAAATGAACTGTCTGTATCCAATGACTGCAAGAACATCTATGACTACTGAAATGTCCATGACTAGTAGAGAACATATTGAATAATATTTGTTTGTGAAAAGGGTGAAATAAGTAAGTTGGAAACTTTATTTCACAATTAGGTTACTATCAGTTTTTTACCAATATAATACATAACAAGACAGTTAAATTTTGTAATAATAACAATAAGTCAAAAAATTAATCTAGAAAGGAATGTTGTGTCAAAGGAAGTTCTTGAGTAAGAATTTTGCCATGTTCATGTCTCTGAGAAGGTGTCTGTCGACATTGTAAGATGGGAGGGATGTAGGTAGCATATGGGTTTATGAAATTAAATAATATATTTTTGTTAATGTATTTCTTAATTGTAGGTCTACCTGAAGATTTTCATACCAAGGATTATAAAGTATCCTCTGATCCCCCCTGCATCATTGAAAAGTTGTGTTCATTACATTACGGATTAGTTTTAGAAGCAAAAGGTATAAAGGAACATTTTTGGAAGCCATATATTCGGAAACTATTTGACAAAAAGGTGGGTCAGTAAATTTGTGGCGTAGAGAAATTTCTCCTTAATTGTTGCTAACATTTTAAAGAGTTAAAATGCCCACTGATTTTCTCAACTTGTCTTACAGCTTTTAAAAGGAAAAGAAGAAAATCTGACAGGATTTCTGGATCCTGGGAACTTTGCAGATAGCCTGTAAGTCACTTTGTTTGTGGTTGATTTCTGGTAATGTTCCTTTGATATGTAATGCAAAGGCAGTTACACATTCTGAACCTTACTATTGAGTAATTTATTTGTGTATTTGTTAAATATAGCTATATTATACTATACACATAGTATTGTCAAATGTAATTCACTTCGTCTTCTTCAGGGTGCAGTGGCTTGAGACATATTTGAAAAAGGCATAATTTTTTAAGAAGGAATGCAGAGATGTCTGCTTTTATTTTTATATTTCTATGTTTTTTCATATATTACTGTTAGAAAGAAAAAGAGAGGGGGGAGGCACATTAAATGGGTAGGAAGTAGGAGAGAGGAAATAGTCTTGGTGGGTTATTTCTTCTTAAACTCAGAGATGCAATGAGTAGGATTTACTGTTTTCTCTTGAAGATTGCTAAGAATACTTGAGCTTGTTTTATGGTGATGGGATGATTTATAAATTTCAAGGCCTTCCCAGATGCATAAGAGATGTAGGTGGAATTGTGTTATGTTCCTTCTGTACCAACTGGACACCCATCAGATACACTGGAGAAATAATCTCCTTAACACTGTCATGTTTATGATACTAGAGTTTTTAAAAGAATCTCCAATACTTTAAGTCAGGGTTAAAATGAAACTTGAAGTAGGTTTCTAACAGGCAATAAAAAGTGTTTGGTAAGCAGCCAAGTTATTAAATGTCTAAATAAAAGGTCTATTTGTATTTTCCTTTTTTTTTTTTTTCTAATAGCAAAGCCATCAACAAGGCCTATGAGGAATATGTTTTGTCAGTAGGAAATCTGGATGAGCGGATATTTCTTGGGGAGGATGCAGATGAGGAAATTGGAACTCTCACAAGGTGCTTAAATACAAGTTCAGGAACAGAAACAGCTGAAAGAGTGCAAGTGAAGCACAACCTGCAGCAGCATTTTGACAGGGTGAGTGTGACACAATCTCAGTTTCTGACTGTGTTTGTAGTAGGGACATCTGAATAGTAGGAGCAGCAGCTAAAAGACTCGTCTGTGTTGTTTAAGGTGATCAGGGAGTATACACAGCATAGAGAGGTGGATTTGGCAAGTGATTGACATGTATTCACTTTGACTTTTAAACCCAACAGAATGGGCAATCCTCCATGGTTGTTAGGTAGCTTCAGAATATTTGTTGGTCCTCTAGACCCTTCGAACTTGTCTTTCTTACCAGATTTTCCCATCTCGCCTCTCTGTCCCATGTGCTGGGTTTTTCCTGCTTAGCATCTGCATTTTCTCTGCATTATTTTGGTTTCTTCTAAAAAAAATATTTCAGGCATTATTATATCTGTTTATAGCGTTAGACTATTGAGGACTTTTTTTTTTCTTTACCTGCCTATAAAGCATCATGCAAAGATGATTATTATATTATTATATATGTTACAGGCATCTTAGGCAGACAGAGGAATCTGTCAGGGCTGCCTACGAGCTAAGGCTCAAATTGATTGGGGCAGTTTGGTTACTGCCCTCTTTCTTAACAGGCACACAGGGGAGCACAGGGTGAGCAAGAGTTCTGCAGCCTGGCACCGCAGGGTTGTGAGGGGTGTCTGCAGTGCATTATAACGTGTGGTTTCCACTTCATCTTTGTCTTTTTAGTCAAAATCCCTCCGGATTACCACTCCGCTCACTGGCCGCAAGTATATTAAAGAGAGCAACCCGTATGTGACCCCGGTTTCCATAGCAACATATAGCTTGAGCCGCCTTCATACAATGCTGGCAGGACTGAAAAATGCCCCCAGCGAAAACTTGGAGCAAATTCTTAGGTAAGTAAGTTTGAAATAAATAATTAGCTTTTTTGGGTGTTATTTTGTTTGGTTGGTTGTTTGATTTTTAATAGTTTTAATAATAAATGTTACTGCTAAGCAGTGTCCTGTAAAATGACAGTAAACATCCTGGAATAAAAGAGAAACCAGAAAGAGATTTAAATGCCAAAAATACTGAGTTCCGCAGCTTTAAACATGTTTATCCTTAAGAACTAAGTGTAAAAATAGTACATTTTATCTGAGCAGTTCTGAATTTCCTATTTATCCTTAACAAATCAGAATCATTCTACAACGTAGGAGATGATTTTTCTCTGTTTTCCAAGTAGTTAAACTGTTGCCTTGGATACAGGATATTTTCAAACTTTTTTTTTTTTTTAATCTTGAAAATGTTGTTTAAATTTGAGTCCGTGATCATGGAAAGATATCCGTATTACTAAAATATATACAATAATAATATGCTCCTGGCCTTACATAACGTATAAAATTAGGCATGCCATGCGTGTGTTTGTGTTACTGAAGTCCCAGTTAGTTAGAGTTTCATACTTTAATCATACTATAAAAATAATTGCCTTTTTTGTCACAGTAGGAATAATACTTGGAAAACTTCTTTTTTTTCTTTTTCCAGGACCTGTTCCAGGGATCCTTCTCAATCTATTGCAAACAGAGTAAAAGAAATGTATGAAGTGTACTGCCAGTGCATGCAGTCAGAAGGAGAATTCAGCAATTTCTCCAAAGGTGGGAGGCATTTTACCTGCACAAATATGAATGAAAATGCCTTTAAACACTTTAATCTCTTCTGACTTAAACGTTTTAGTGTATTGGCAGTTCTTCAGCACCAAAGTTCTTTCTGTTACTTTTCCTGGTCATCTGAAGACATGGGAAAGTTCAACCCTGCATAGCATTTCAGAATCAGTCAGGTTTATGTTAAGGCATTGGAGTTTATTGGCATCTTCACTTTTACAGAAGTGAAATGAGAAATGCTCTTAAGGATACCATTATTTTCCACTCAAATCTAAGCAAAATGTTAACTGTAGCCTCAGCAGCCTAACTCACTCATAGCCTCAGCTTCTATGAAGGTAACGAAAGTTCTGATTAATTGTATTCTTTAGAAGTCCTATGGCAGTTTTGGTTCACATGTGGTGATGTTTTAGTACAGATATTATTAAAATCCTGTGAGTATAAAAGTTCTTCATATATATTTTTTCTGAATTTGTAATGCATACATTACATACAGTGGTGTTAGAGATTGTACTTATAGCTGTTTTCATTAGTTCTGAGTTCAGCAATAAGCTGGTCTGTTCTGCAATCACAAGTCAGTAAGAGAGCTTCCCAAGTCAGCTTAAAGTAACTGACAAGTATGGTAGCTATAACGGCCAGAAATCCAAACATGACAACTCAGTATTGAAGTGCTGTAGCTTAAGATGAAATAGGTATTTTTTTATTGCATTTGACAAAGTTGTTTCCATTTAAAATCCCTGCAGATGTTGCCAGTAAGCATTTTCGTTGTGCTGAGGTGCTGTACTACAAGGTATTGGAATCAGTCATTGAGCAAGAGAGGAGGAGATTGGGAGACACCGACTTATCTGTAAGAAAAGTTCATCAAATCATAATTCAGTTTTAAAGTTGGGCCTGCCAGAAGGAAGCCATTTGTATAGCACTACAAACTATTTAAAAATGAGGATAAATCTCTGAAAAGGAGCCGATGGCTAGAGATGAGTGGAACTGAGGAGATGACTGTGCTGGCAAATACAAGGGTAGTCAAGTTGTTTAATGAGTAAAGCTGTCTTATTTCAGATTCTGTTCTGTTTCTTATGAAATAAGACTTTTTTAAAGTTGATAATCCAGCTAAGGATGTAGCATAAAAAGCACTTTACTGTTTAACAGTTACCACGTGCGGAGTCAAGTGTTAAAATTTGCAATTCTTTTTTTCTTGCAGGCAATACTGGAGCAAGATGTGTTTCACAGATCTCTGCTGGCATGTTGCCTTGAGATAATCACCTTTACCTATAAGCCACCTGGAAACTTCCCGTTCATCACTGAAATATTTGACATTCCTGTTTATCATTTTTATAAGGTAAAATGTTTGACTGCCAGAAATGTTGATCAGATGGTGAGAGCTCTGTTGATTTATATCAGTAATGCCTTTAACTAGATGTAATGCCACTGTTACTAGCTAAGGTTTAGTAACAGTGGAGTATCATATCCAGCACTTTGTGGATTTAAAAAGGGGTATTTTTCAGGCTCCTGTTACTCTGGGATGTCTTGAGCTTTTGAAAAGCAAAATACTAAGTTTAATGCAAGAGCAATATGTAGAAACTAGTGCAATACCATTTTAATCAAAGCAATTTGCTGCTTTTTGGAGCAGTGTTTAACATGTAAAATTGTTTATTAACAAATTGTTTATTAACAAATTGTTTATTAACAAAGATATAAATATCTTCTGCAAAGGCTGAGAAACAACAGCCTATTGACTCATAGTGATGCAGCTAACACTGAGGCTAACTTGTCGGACTTGTCGGTCTTTTCCTCCTTGAAAATTTAGGACTAGAACTATCAAGAAATACTAAGTACTATGAAGGAATAATAATTCATAATATGAAGTACTGTGTTGAACATTCACTATTTATTTAGTGTGATATGGACTTTATAATTACCCACTTTGCAGGTAATTGAGGTTTTTATTAGAGCAGAAGATGGTCTTTGTCGGGAAATAGTAAAACACCTTAATCACATTGAAGAACAGATCTTGGAAAGCATGGCATGGAAACAGGACTCTATACTGTGGGACAGAATCAAAGATAATGAAAACAAAGTTCCCAGCTGTGAAGAGGTGAGCACTTTTATTTAATATTACATAACGTTTCACAAGTTTTTTGTATGTGCATGTGATAAATAAAGAGATTACAGATCCCAAGTACAGTACTGTGGCTCCTAGTGTAGTACACTCCCCCTACAACCTTTCTAGGTTATGCTTAAAGTAAGATTGTCAGTATCCTGCATTGCTCTTATTTTATACAGTTGTGCTGGTAAAAATATGTACAAAGGAATATGATTTTGTTACGGACATGCTAATGTCAGTTTGACTCTTAGGTAATGCCACCTCACTATTTTGAAAGAGCGGCTGGGAGCAGTGTCGTGGATTCTCCCTTAACACCGAGGCGAATAACCGAGGTTCGTGCTGAAGGCGGAGGACTAGGAAAAGGTGAGACTTTTTTTTACAGCATAACCTCTGTTCTTAGATCCTGGCTTTAAGTCCAGCTGCTACACAGCAAGAAAGGGGCTTTCATTTCAGTGTGCATTTAGCTGCAAAATTACGTGTAAGTGGGATTTCTGTTCCAAATTATATTGTTGAGTCAGTCATTGCAGACAGGTATGTTTATTGTTACAGTGCGATTAAACTGTTGTTCCAGGAGGCTGCTCTGGTTCTGTATAAGAATGTATACATGAAAATACCTCTCCTGGAGCCTCTAGCCAGTTTGCTTCCTGGTCATACCAGACTGGAAGCTTCATTATATACTAAATTATGTGACATCTATTAAAATTTCTCTGGGAAAATTAGACATACAGCATTAGCTTAGAAGAATAAATACAGCATTGCTTGAGAGTACATCATCGTCAGAAGTAATCTGTAAATGACAAATATGGACATAAATTTGTCAAGATAGTTCCTGAAGAGCTTTGGATGACATTTTGGTTCTCTTCAACTTTAATGTATTTGTATAATGAGAGATTATGCACCAAACCTCAATATCCTCTCTCTTTAATCCCCAGGCCTTTCATCTTCTCCAACTACCCTGTATGACAGATACAGTTCTCCGACAGCCAATCCCACCCGGAGGCGGCTCTTTGTGGACAACGACAGCGGCTCCGAGGGCGGCACCCCAGTGCGAGCGCCCCCGCAGCCCGTGGTGAACCCGGTGCCGAACATGAGTCCCGACACCGTGTCCGTGACGCCCGTGCCCGGCCAGACGCTGGTGACGGTGGCAACTGCCACTGTGACCGCCAATAACGGGCAGACGGTGACAATACCTGTGCAAGGTGAGAGAAGCTGCTAGGAGCTGCACATCCTTTTCCCAGCAAGGGCCAGGAGCAGGGGAGCCCGTGCTTAAGGTTTCATCGATTAAGAAGATGAGCAGAATTTAGACACAGAACAGGGACAGTACAGAGAGCTGCAGCCTGCCCCTGGCTACATATGGAACCTACTCATTTATTGCTTTCCTGAGATAACTGGGGAAGAAAGGTGGATCAGTGCTAAAAGCTTTTGTCCTTATCCGTTATCTTCTTCTCTGACTAAAATGAAAAGTCTAAAGAATTTCATACATACATAGACACTTCAGTCAAAATAATAATGAGCAAATTGTGCTAGGAGCATCAGGAATTACTTAATTTCAGGCTTTTTTTTCTCTTAACTACAGGTATTGCCAATGAAAATGGAGGAATTACCTTCTTCCCGGTGCAGGTAAACGTAGGTACCCAGCCCCAAGCGGTGTCTGGTTCCATTCAGCCGCTCAGTGCCCAGTCCCTCGCTGCGCCCCTCAACCCTCAGATGACTGGGGCAACGTTGCAGCTACCAGGCCAGGTCACAGTGCAGCAGCTCCCCGGAGAGCAGAGACCAACCCAGCAGTTTGCCACCGCCGCCACCACCACTAGACCCCGGAAGATGGGCTCACTGTGCCTCTTCTTTAGGAAGGTAACTGTCCAGTCTTAATTTGTGCTTCATTTTATTTACATTTCAGTATGTTTTCACCTTAATTTTAAAATATCAACTGCTTTTAAGTGATACTTTTTACAGTTTTGAATTTAATATATATGCCTTGTCTAGTCATGCACACACCTGAAGAATAGTTCTCTTTATGCAGGCAGCATTGTAATATATACAGAGTAGATAAATGCCATAGGCATGAAGTAAAGGAGAAAATATGTTTGGCCTCAGCTGATTTAAGGTGTCTGTTCTTTCAAGGCTCTGATCTAGTCTGCTGGCTTGTGTTAAAAGATAATATTGATGTGGCCTAAATCACAGCCTCTGTTTCGGCAGGTCTATCATTTAGCTAGTGTTCGCCTGCGGGATCTCTGTGTCAAACTGGATATATCCGATGAGCTGCGGAAAAAGATCTGGACCTGCTTCGAGTTTTCCTTGGTTCACTGCCCTGAGATGATGATGGACAGACACCTGGACCAGCTGCTCATGTGCGCCGTCTATGTGATGGCTAAGGCAAGAGGAAGCAGGATACATTACAGACGTAGTATTCCAGGAATTAGAGTTCCTCAAAACAGAACCCAGCCGACGCACAGGCTCGCTCTGAGCCTCTCCTGTTTGTCTGCCTGTAGGTTACCAAGGAAGACAGATCTTTTCAGAACATCATGCGCTGCTACCGCACACAGCCGCAAGCCAAGAGCCACGTGAGTGCAGGGAAGGGCAGTGATGGGACTTCCGGCTATGGAATCTCTCACATCTACTTCAGGAATGGTAGATTTTTAAAGAGAGTTTTACCATTAAATGAATCCATCCCATTAGCCGTTCTCTTCCGAAGAGGGCAGTCACTTCTAAAATCCTTCAATAGTGAAAACTTTTGTTTCTACACCTAAAACAAAAAATATTTTGACTGACAGCCTGCAAAAACAGTTGTGAAATACAGCTCGTCAAGGCTGTTTTCCCTGGGGAGACAATTTGATAACACAGTTTCTAAAACAGGACGGACGCTGTTGTCTCTTGCTGCGCATCTAATCGCGATTCCCTCCTTCTCCTCCCCTGCCTCCCGCAGGTCTATCGGAGCGTCCTGATAAAAGGCCGGAGACGACGACGATGCTCTGGCAGCAGCGACAGCGGGAGCCAGCAGAACTCGCCTACAGACAGAAGTAAAGAGAAGAACAAAGAGCGAAGTAAGTGAGGGTGGTAATGCCACTTCCAGAATAGCTTCTGTGAGGAAAGACTGCATTTTCACTGGTCACGAGGCTGGTCCTTATTTGAAATTGCACTAGTGGGCAATAGCACAGCTGCTGTTAGAAGCGTAGT
Organism: Crypturellus undulatus; assembly: GCA_013389825.1. Taxonomy (NCBI): domain Eukaryota; kingdom Metazoa; phylum Chordata; class Aves; order Tinamiformes; family Tinamidae; genus Crypturellus; species Crypturellus undulatus. The sequence continues at coordinate 47,440 of VWPW01011279.1, read as the reverse complement.
GCAAATGTCTGCAAAACAGAATTGGAGTTGTGCTTAATATCCCCAAACTGTGATGAAAACCAGGCAGCTTATACTCAAAATACAGTTGCCTTAAGAATGCAGAAACCAAATGTGTTTCTGTACATAATAGTGCTCAGGAGTTATCCCTTAACTACGGGGTCAGAATTGGCATCAACCCCAGGCGCTGGGCTGCAGTCCTGCCCTTGCCAGGGCCGGATAGACCATGTTTAAATGCAGTTGAACTAAAGAAGGGGCTGAGTCCAGGCGGGGTGGCTCTTGCTTCGCAGGCAGCAGAGACTCGAGCCCGGTGATGCGCTCGAGCAGCACCCTGCCCGTCCCGCACCCCGGCAGCGCCCCCCCGACGCCCACCCGCCTCACGGGCGCCAACAGCGACACCGAGGAGGAGGAGCGAGGGGACCTCATTCAGTTCTACAACAACATCTACATCGAGCACATCAAGGACTTTGCCCTCAAGTATACTTCAAACACGGTGAGTTCACCTGTGGCGGGGGGTTGATCTTACTTTATGGGCACTGACGTACTCTTGCTCACCTTGTCTGAAGAAGAGCAGATTTGAGGGTGGTTGGTTTCCTTTGACAAGAATTCCAGTTCAAGGGCACGCAGCATACTCTGCTGCCAAAACACTAAGAGCTTTCTGATAGCATTTGCTTTTTCCTCCTGCCTGGAATATGCAGCACTAAGCGATATCACCCCCAGGCCTGAGATACGGTTATAAAGACAGCACACTAGTATTAGCCTCAAAGCATGACGAATACTGCATTTGTAATAAATACACAGGAGCCTGGTGTTAGTCCAAAAAAACCTGAGCCTTATCTGAGGTAGCTGACTTGGTTCAGGAGGTACCAGGTGGTGATTGTGCTGTTCTTCTGTGCAGGGCGATTCTCCCCCTCTCTCTCCCTACCCCTTCGTGCGAGTCAGCTCCCCGCGCAGAGTGCAGCTCTCCCAGCACCACCCCGTGTACATCTCGCCACACAAAAATGAGTCTGCGCTCTCTCCGCGCGAGAAAATATTCTATTATTTCAGCAGCAGCCCATCGAAGGTAAGAGTGTGTTGTCCTTTTTTTCTTTTAATAAATCCTTAAATCTACCTTTACATTTTTGGTAGTGAAAGCTGGTCAGATTTCCCTTAAGAATAGGGTTTTCTGGAAACAAGAATTCTTAAAATGAGAGGACTTACCAGGTGAATAGGAAGCAGGGTGGCTCCTGGGATGTCTGGTGACAAGCAGCAAAGCAGAAGTTGTCCCCAAGCATCCTCTTGGTTCAAGAGAGGTGAATCTGGAGTGCTGTTAGTGAGACACCAGGACTGCAGTGTGGGCGGAGGGCACTCCAGCTGCGCGTGGGCCATCAAAGGAGAGGCTGAAGCAGGGCTCTGAGCTCCAGCAAGGGCTGGGCAGTAGTGAGCAGGGGCCACCACAAGCACCTTGTCTAGGACAGACCTTTAGAAACGGAGCATTTGAAGCAGAGTGAAAAGCTTCAGGGCAGCTAAGACTAGGGCTGTTGGCTGTTCCCGTTTTGGAACTCACACCATGAACCAATTCCTAATTCCTTACCATTTTCTCTTCTCCAGAGGCTAAAGGAAATTAACAGCATGATCAGAACGGGAGAGACTCCGACCAAGAAGCGAGGTATCCTGCTGGAGGACGAGGCCGAGGCGCCCGCCAAGCGGATCTGCCAGGAAAACCACACGGCCCTGCTGCGGCGGCTGCAGGACGTGGCCAACGACAGGGGCTCTCACTGAGCCCGGGCGCTGCAGGTCTGCCCAGGTGCCACCTCCTGCACCACTAGGGTCCCGGATGCCTTGGGAAGAGGCTGGAAAGCAGCTTCCCGCTGGGAGCGGGACAGCACGAGCCCCTCGTGCCTGCATGGCTCGGCCCCAGCCCTGGGGTTAAGCAACATCCAGGTCTAGTGATGAGGCTGGAGCCAAGCTACTGTTACACGTTTGTTCCCATCGCTGGGAGAACACCTCCTCTACAGAGCTTGCGACCGGGCAACAGGTATCCACGTTAACTCGCTCCAAGCAGTTGTTACACTGGTTTTCTCAGTGCTTTGGCCTAAAAAGCGAATACACGCATCGAATCCAGGAGCACTGCACCAGGATACTCATTCACGAGTATCTTGGTTTTTACGTTAAAGACCTCTATGAAAATAGTGACTTACAGGTAGTATTTTAAATCCAGGTGTTCTGCCTGGACTTCTCATTGGAAAGCGGAGATGGGAGGAATTTTTTTAAGCCCTGAAGGAAGATATTTAAATGGTTTCTTCCCCAAATTCAGGACATTGTGTGCCCCTGAAAACCATCAGGTTGTTTTGCTTTAAGATTTGGGCACCTTGTTGTATAAAAGTAGGTAATTTGTTTATGCATTGTTTTTAGCTGTGCAATGTTTTAAAGTGAACTCACGTTCAAGAGGTGGCACTTTTGATAGGGCTGTGAAGCATCATTTTTAAGGCAGGTTAGATTTGCTGTATATTTGCAATGGCACTTTCTAAATGTGATTTTTTTTTCAGGGTCTGAGACTTCAGATGTTTTTCTTTATTGAAGCAATTTGACTTTTGTATTTATTTTCAAGTTGATATCCCATAGCTCCTGTCTTCAGCACATGGTATTAAGAATTCACTTTAAACTTAATGTGTATGCAGTAATGAACGCAGGAAGCTGGGATGGTTGCTTTTTTCCAGGAACTTTATACACCTGTAATATTTCTTGAGATTTTCTTTTTTGGGGAGGGTGAGGAGGGGGGTACTTTTTTTTTTTAGGGGGGGGTTTGGGTTTTTTTTTTTAATGGGCTAAATCAGGCTGCCTGGGAGAAATCTCTCCCCTACTAACAGCATAAGGAAGCGGTGCATATGTTAGACTTACCAATTACCTTTGATTAAAATAATTCAAAAAAAATACCAAATTTAGTTAATGTTTTCTTAATAACTGATGCATTATATCAGTTTGCTCCTTTTCAGTGACATAATTGAGGATAGTGTTATCATTAATGGCAAATGTAGTACACAAGATTACAGATGCTTTATAAAGAGGCAAAAGTCTAAAGCTTCACCCTTTCAGTCATTCCTGCTCCTCAGAATAATGGGAAGATTTAGGATTTAATTCCACATCCATTCAATTAAGGTAAATTAAAAGCATGTTTCATTCTTACCTGCATAACAAAAAGGCTGAGGTTGACCAATTCTGTAGATATTTCTGTAAAGATATTTATGAAATTGTCAGGCCATTCTTGTTACTCTGTACCATTTACCTTACTTTGTATGAAAACATTACACGTGTATTTTTCAATAAAGAATTTATAAACTCACTTATGTTGCTCTATGAACCCAACCTTCCTCTATGCAGAGCTGCCAATAGCAGCTCTCAAACACTGCGGCTGAACGGTTGGTGCAGAATAAGAGTATCAGACTGCTCCTCAGCCCAACGGCCCAGAGCTAAAGGACACAACCCTGGCAATAACGGTTACAAAGACAGACACAATCTTCATAAATACTAGTTGATGGTTGAACTAAACGAGGAAGTCCCAGCATTTCTTAATTAAGTTCTATGGGCCTGTTGAGGCTGAAGAAAGGCACATTCTGCCCCTGTGGTTACGCAGGGGCAGTGGCTGTAGCGTCCATGAGTCTGCCCTGTGTTCACACTTTCTGAACCCCCGTTGTGAAGCGGACACCACAGTGACTGCCACGCCGCGGGTATTGCAGGTTGTGAAGAGTAACAGATATCCAAGGGGTAAGTCACTCCTGGAAATAAATACTACAAAAGTACTGCAGTAGAGGTGTCTCTAAAAATGCCTCGTATATTAATATATATATTTTTTTTAATCTCAAATGATTTCAGGTTATATGGTTCATGACTGAAGTGTTCAAACTTTTAGCATAACTTACACTTTCTGAACTAGTCTATGAAGAATTCAGAACTGCAAAGATAGTCACAAGTGTCTTTCAGGTCCCTTCTTCAGTGAACTAATGCCCCAAGTAAGGGCAGGAATTGCAGCTGGTCTTCAGTAAATCTTTCCTTTAACCACATACCTGCACTATATGGAAGATGACAGTGACTTCAGGTGAGAAGGGGTGGAATTCAACATGGTAGTTTGAGTACTCATTTGCTTACCTTCCTCCCGGGACAGCTGCTTTTAGTTCACAAATCTCATGGCAGGGGACCTTGTTACTGTGCCCTCCCCTGTATTTAAGAAAAAAAAAAATATTCAGATTATTCTTTTTACAGTACACAGAATTCACCCTTCTTAAAATTAAAAAGACCTAGTATTTGGGTGTGTGTGGGGAAGGAGGACAAACTCCCTTACCAGCTCAAGAGAAATAAATTTACTAAATTTACTGATACAACTAATCTTTACTATGTTACTGATTCTACTTTATCATCATTTGTTTTTACTGATCTTTTACTGATGCTTCCTAGACCCCAGCTGCACTAGAGGTTGATAAAGCAGCCCTCAAAAAACGTTTCCCATACATTTTTCTTGAAACAGTCTCTCTACCCCCGCAATAATTTTCCATATTCCTTGCAGTACAAAATGCAGGTTAAAGCGTCTGGCTCAGCCCCTCCGTTTCTGTTGTCTAGCGCTGCCCTCCAGCTCCCGGCACCTGCTGGAGCTCTGGAACACGCAGGCCCCAAGCAGAGGCACCCAGGGGCGCCCGACTGGCCACCAAGAACAGATGGGGCTAAATCCGCAGCTCCCTGGTAAGGAGGGCAGTGACGGGCGCACACGGCGCCACCCTGAACACGTTCGACTCCCTAGTTCACCAAGGGCAACAGCTGGAGAAGCTGTAAAGGAGACACATACACATATGTATATATGTATATATATATTTTAATGGCTTAACAACAGAGAGAGGTAAGAGAGCAACAGACAAAACATTTTCAAGTATTACGCTGTCCGGTGGTTGCCCCCACTTGGGAGGTACAACNGCAACAGACAAAACATTTTCAAGTATTAAGCTGTCCGGTGGTTGCCCCAATGCACCCAGCCAAGGCACCCTGGTACAGGCTGCCCCCCGCGCTGCCCCGCGGGACATCACTCACCCTCGGGCGGCCTGCGCTCTCCAAGGGATCCGCTGCCACGAGTGCCGGGAGGTCCCTGGTGCCCAGCAGGGCCGGGAGAGGCCTGAGGCTGCAGGTGCACACGGTGCCTCAGAGCGCGGCATCGCCCCATGGACATCCCCGGCTGCGTGTGCTCCTGCACAGCCANACGCTGTCCGGTGGTTGCCCCCACTTGGGAGGTACAACGCACCCAGCCAAGGCACCCTGGTACAGGCTGCCCCCCGCGCTGCCCCGCGGGATGTCACTCACCCTTGGGCAGCCTGCGCTCTCCAAGGGATCCGCTGCCACGAGTGCCGGGAGGTCCCTGGTGCCCAGCAGGGCCGGGAGAGACCTGAGGCTGCACGAGTGCCTCGGCACACGGTGCCTCAGAGCGCGGCGTCGCCCCACGGACATCCCCGGCCGCGCGTGCTCCCGCACAGCCAGGGCGGCCGCGAGGCCGGGAGCTCAGACACGCTCAAACCTGCCTTCACCCCGTTTCATCCCGGCTCAGGACGAGCGCAGGGCGCTGCCCGTTACCTGCTTTCAAGCACTGGGAGAGCACAAGCGGACACAAACCCCGCAGCCCAACGCCGCCTTGCGCGTGCCCAGGCTGCGCACGGGAGAGGAGGGACGGCAAACCAGCTGCCTCTGCCACGATCCGCAGGGATTCGCTCCTTCTCCACGTGTGTGACCCCTCCGCGTGTCCAAGGCCCGCAGGTACCTGGATCCGCGTCCTGTTCTCACAAAACCACGTTAGCGAGACGAAAATGCCAGAACACCTTTAAATAGAGGGATACAAGGTCAGCACAGGAGGAAAGACGAGCCAAGGAGCCGCACTTCAGAACGGTGACTTCCCATCTGCAGAACGCGACCTCTCAGCCTCTGCGGTTGGACCAAAGCTGTATTTAGCCAAGTCTCTCCAGAGCACTTAACGGGATGCCTACAAACACAAAGGGAGCTCTCTGCTCTCATCCCAGGTCCAATTTTTGCCCAGTTTCTAAAATACAGACAGACAGAGCGACAAGAAATGGGTCATGATTTTTTTTATTTTTGAAGATGTCACTATTAACACACATTAGTCAAGCTATCCTAGTAAACCCTGCAGCACAGACACCTAGGGAATCTAAAACCCTCTAAGATTTTATTAGCTCAAGAGACCACCATTAAAAGTTCCAATTTTAGTGTTTACGTAATCAAAGTCCAACAAGGCTGACACTGCTCTCACCTTGTCAGACTAATGTGCGCTTTAGTGACAATATCCATTTACAAATCAATAATACATCATACACTGAGTATCAACCTCAGCTTTACCTCTGGAAAGTGCTAAATGGAACCATTGAACCAGCTATTTACAATTTCAAATCCTAATATATTTACAATAGAAACCAAAGTATTTAAAACCATTAAATATAGTGTTTAACTCTGCTATATTAGTTTACATGAACACAGCTTACCTCTGGCATCATATTTCCTGCTAATATTTCTGCCAGCAATTTAAGATTAAAAAAAAAAAAAAAAAGCTACTCCTGGAGGGGAAAATAAAAGCTTAAAAACCAACCCAAAACCTCCAGGCGGTTCAGAGCCCTGAGGAATTACCCACCCTAGACAGCTTCCAAGTAGAAGTACTGTAGTGTTCAGAGATACTTCCAAACTCCAGGCAAGCCTTTAAAACCTAATGCATATGTAAAACTTTCAGAGGCAGTAATCCATCGAGCAGGTTTACTGGAGTCACTGCTCCCGTTCAGTTTTTACTAATCCATAGTCAAGAAGGAAACTGCTGCTTGGCCGTTTCTCCCCCGTTCCGTTCCCTCCACCCACGGCAAGTGTCCGAGCACCGCGGCCGGCGGAGCTAGGTGGGCATCGTCTTCTCCTCTTTGCTGAATGGCTGAACGGAACCCGGCTTTACCCACGACAGGCCAGAAACGTGGCTGCTTTTGCAGTGCTGATCTTCTGGCTTCTTCTGGTGCAAGAAAGGTAGAGGCAGAGTTATGGGGTACCCTAAACCTTCTCACCGCTCCACCCCTCCGTTTGTTCTAGGCTTGTCTGGACACTCTGTAACATGGTGAGAAGCAGCAAGTACTTTCTCTCCACCACAAAACTGTGACTTTCTGCAGACAGTACCTCCCTGCTGTAACATATTTTGCTGTGGGTTCTAAGGCCACCTCACCTCAAGATCTACCTGAGAACACTGCTACACTGAGCTGACAAACAGCATATTGCATTAACACCAACATACAACCTCACTCGTGTCCAAGGACATGCAAGAACACGAGCCAACGTCTGCAGTGAGGAAGGGCTGATCTGGGACAGATGGAGAAAAAAAAACACAAAAAAAAACCCACAGCACTAACGGAAAGAGCTCTTTCCTCCCTTCAGCCAGTGACTAAAGCATTCAGAGTATTCAGAACATATTTTCCTGCCAATCCTGCAAAGATACCAACCACCGTTTCAGAACTGGAGGCACTGCAGGGGGACGTGACTTATTCGTCATGTCACTTGGTGCAGACTCGGGACTGCTGCCTGTCAACTCTGGTCAGGAGCAGGAAATCAGTTTGAAAGCACAAAAACACTCCAGGGAAACAGTATGTTCTAGCAGAACCTTTAGAAAGCCTTAACTTCTGCAGAATTAAGGCTTTTGGGTCTATTTCCTAAGGAGACAAAGAAAGGTTCTACCACACGTATGTCTGGGCTCAAGAGCCATTTAGGTAAGTTATCAGCACTACTTATGACTCCTTCACCAATGCTAAGGTTACTTCAGCGTGTCACTGCACCTTGTCTCTATAGATAGCCATGGTATCAGCTAGAAGCCATATGAAGCAACGCTGTTCTTGCTAGAACACTAAGGGTTATAGGACACACTTTGTGCTACAAGCACTTGCTCAGCTGACACTGTCCTGCAACAGCATTTATCCTTCTTCCCCACATTCTCTAAGTCTACCCAGTGGGCCAGCAACCATACTCTGTCTAGCTAATTTTTCTAGTTACCCAAATAATTATTTGCTTAATAGTCAAGTCAGAACACTGATATAACCGCTCAGTTATAAGACCAGTTTCTGCACATTTGCTGACCCAAAAGAGAAGTGGGATAAGGTCTGTCGAGTACATGCTCATCACAAAGAGGCAGTGAACTTGACTTCTTTTATTAGGCAATAACCTCTTCTTACAGTGAATATTTGGACTTTGCACTTACCTTTTGACTCAACATCTTCTCTCTAGCTTCATCATGGATAGCTGGATTCCATGGAGAAAAACTATGGAAAAATTAGAGACATGTCTTACTTTGCATTTTTATAAACCAATATGTATACAGAAAAAAAAGTGAAAAAGAGCAGTTTTCCTTGTTTCAGTTATTTTTTCAAGTAAACTGCAAAGGTCAGCTTCCAGTGTTACAGCATACAGCTATGAACTATAATTTCTGCTGGCACGCCTCTTTTCAACTGGATGTATTTAGGTTCTCATTTTTATTTGCATTCAGAATGGGAAATTCATACTGGTGATGCTAAAAGCAACACTATTCACACACTTATTATTCTATCCTCCCTGCAAAAGGCAGCTATAAAGATATCAGCCAGTGCAGTCAATCAAGCTACAAGCCCGAAAATCCCTTCAGGAAGGTCTGAAAGCAGAATGTGTCTTAAGGATATTGCCACTTGGGTGCTTTGCTTAAAGTGTTGATATGCTTAATGAAGAAAAAAAGGCAAAAAAACAGTGAACAGAGTCATCTGGTTACATCTAAGGTTCACTTAGTGCTGAACAGAAACAAAACTCACAGTATTCCTATAAAGTTATCTGTTTGTTGAAATTAATCTATTGCCTATCTCTTACACTTCAAATCAACTGCTGTATTAAATTTGCTTTCCAAATTTTAGGACATGGTAAGTTTGTCCATAGTACTTACACAATTGCATAGGGATCCTCTATTTTAGGCTGATCAAATAAGTGACTGCTGCATAGTCTGACACTGTCCACCACTTTGCTTTTGAACAGTTGAATATCTTTTTCATACCTACGAAATAGAAATAAATGATGCTAAATGATTGCAAAAGCTAAGTTTGCTGTGGAGGCACAGACTTGGCTAAGCCTCCAAATTCTAGTCCAGCCAACTGTAAAATTGTAGACCATAAACTGATACAGAACAGTTGCAGGCCTCTCATTTCTCTACTTCTAAGCAAAAGTTTCTCAGCAGACCATGACTACATGGGTGGGAGATACTCACAGCACTGCAGCCTCAGGATTCAGGGGACTAGTTGTATCAATCTTGTAGAAGACTCTGCGAGCGTACATTAGCACTTGCCATATGTGATTATGATTTCGCCTAAAAAGAACAAATCATGGTGAATAAAAGAGGGAAAAAAAAAAAAAAAAAAATCCACCTTTTTTCAAATTATAAGCCAATATTTTAGCACCTACCTCCACTTTGCAAATGCTCTTTTCACATCCAGTTCTCCAGACAAAGGATCTACTAGCGGATGGAAGACAGGCAGATCAAAAACCAAGCGCTGCGTTAGAAAAGAAAAATTCAATTTTACAAGCACTTTTTTACTTTGATTAGACAGCTGTTTTCAAACACTAGTTAGCTAATACTATCCTAAGAGAAAACAACTTGAAATTGTTTATACTGACTGAGAAACTCTAATCTAAGACACGCTCATTACAGGCAGGGTCTTGCCCTCTCTCACATGCTTATCAGCAACATCAAGGAACTAATCCAGCTCACTGCACAAGCACTGCAGCCAGCACAGGCAATAACATCAGATAACATCAGCTAAAACCAGAACTACTCCTTTAGCGCTCTGTGACTGAAAGTCTTTTACCTACCTGAGTGGCAATCAATATACATATTTTTTTTTTTAAATCTTACACATTTTTAAGTCTCCTGTGCAGTGACACCGAAGTGCTTCATATACTTTATAGTTTGTTTCCTTGGCCCTTATGCATTCCTCCAAGAGAAGCTTAGTTTCAACAGAGAGTTTTAAAATCCTGCCCTGGTAAAATAATGCCGGGTGTATCTATCCACTAAGGACATCTTTTTAAAAGACGATAGCTTGACACAAAACCTAACACCAGACAGAGAGCTTCCTGACATAGCAACCAGCTCTCAGCTCCAGCAGTTACCCACACACTTCTCCTTTTAAAGAGATTTGGCCAAGAGGGCTGGACGCCCTGCTCCCAAGAGTCAGGCTGACGGAAGGAATTATTTTTTAAAGGACTACACTTCCTAGATACTTTTCCCACAGAGAAACCCCAAATGAAAGGTAATTCTCTACTATCCACCTCTCCTTTTCCCCACCACCACACTTCACAAGTTCTCTTAGTCGTTTCACTGTATTTTAGAAGAGACACAAGCAATAAATTTTGCAGTATTGTGCTAAACGCTGAACAGGTTCTTGTCTTTTTCTTTCTACTATGTTGCTACTCAGGTTTAAACTCTTACAAGAAGTATCCAACCCCACATTCTTGCCAAGGAAGTAACACCTCAAGAGTCAGGGTAAAAGACTGGTTGATTTAATAGCCTAAAGCATCTAACTTCACAAAATTCCCTCTACACCGAGGGCACCACTTACCGGGCAGTCTCCATCTGGGTAATTATCAGGAATATAGACAGTAAACTTAAACACACCATCCTGGTAGAGCCCATGCCTTATGAAGATTACTCCAAACCACACTGCAAATGAGAAAGTTTGCTTGAGTGGAAGAATCTATTTATTTGTTTATTAATTTGTTGAGTTACATTTAAACTTACTTATTGCTGATTGGTAAGATGGCTGCACATAGACACCCGGCAACTTCTGCTTTACAACCAGGGTACTGCAATTAGGAACAGCATTTAGAACAGCTCCACAACCACCTTAAATCGACAGCAAACTAAGAAGAGCAAAGCCAGGACTTACTGCCAGCAGTTTAACAGTGGATTTTTTCCACAAACTTCCACTCAATTCCCAAGGGTGATCGCTCTCAAAAGGAGAGGCAGAGAACTAGGGAAAAATTGGTCTTTCTCTCTGCTTTTTCTACCCTTCCCTTTAAAGTGCTACACATAGGACACATTGTTTCTTAACAAAAGGATAAATCAGAAGTGTAGTAGATCTACTTAATGCGAGGCATCACTGCTAGGTTTTTATTTTTCTACCAAAATCCCAAATTCAAAAGACAAAAAACATTAAGTTATTCTGACTTAATTAAATTTTAACTGCAAATATGATACAGTTATCACTATTTCCTATTATTTCTGAGATCTGACCAAAACTTTATCAGTCGTAGTAAGATTGTGACGCAAGTCAAACAGGAATTATAAATGGTAGAACAGAGTACCAGAAAATAGCACCAGAATATCAAATCCTGATCTTCAGTCATTAACAACCAGTGCATTATAACCCATTCCGTCCCCCTTTCCCTCCCCCTTCCCCCTTAACCCGCTCTACTTGATATCAAAGATTATTAGAGAGATAAAGTGCATTTTTACTATTTTTCAAATTAAGGAGGGCACGAAGGTCCTAATCAATTTAAAACTTACTTGGATTAAGAAGCTTGGGTCAGTTTTCTAAACAATAATTCAGTTTTCTAAACAAGAATTCTCACTTTCAACTTAATGGTTAAATGCTAGACTTTATATTGCATCAGGACTCTAGGGAATTTCATTCCAAAAGGCTCTGCATAGTTCAGAATCCCATCGATCTATTAAAAAGGAAGTCTCCTCAGCTTTGCAGCCCAAAACACAAGTTATATAACGAGGAAGTTTTGCAGACAAAGAGCTTAACCTGCTCCCACAACAGTCTACAAATTGCTAACAGATCTATTTATTTGATCCAAAGAAAGCTATTTTAGCATGCTAACTACTCATAAAGTTCATGTTAATCATCATTTGAAAGCCAGGAAACAATATAGTCTCCCTAATATTCATTTTATAGGCCACAACAGGTGCTGATCAAGTGTTTTGTGTAACCACTGAAGGAAGCTCCCACATGCTGGTGACATTTGACAGGACCCTGTAAGTCATAACTGCTCTCCTACCAGACATCTGCTTGCTTCTATTTTAATATTGTTTTCAAAATTGGATATATCTAAACAAAACAAAATCAAAAATATCAAGGTAACTGGTCAGGAGGCATAACTCCAAAATAAAGCTCAAGATGTATTTCAGAAAATCACATCTAAACACGCCCCTTAAAATCTCATCCCATTTTCTTCTCCTCAGCTACCTCAAGAGATTGAGGCTGCTCCAGACAACAAATTTTGCAGTTTTACCGCCTTCTTCAGGGACTACGGCAGAGATAATACACACAAGAATTGTTATTTTGCTTAAAGCACAAGTCCAGAGATCTAAAACAGGGGGGAAAAAAAGGCAAAAACCTACAATTCTGCGAGGAGAGAATACTCCAAATAAAAAGGTCCATACGAAGCATGTGTTCCATTTGTTGACTGGGACGAAGGGGCAGGGGACGCAGGCTTGGTTATTGGCACAGCATTTTTTGGAATAGAAGGCAACTGTTTCTTTGTAGAGGCTCGAGGAGGACTTGTTCTTAGCTCTCCAGACAGTGTTTTCTCTTCAGCTTCAGGTCTCTGTTAGATCAAAAGACAGTCACAAAGATAACACATCAGATTTTCTAAGCATTAAATGTATGAGCACATTTTAAACACAGGTCTAAATACTGTCTTACTAATTACATGTTTGGCCAGTGTCGTTGGTCTTGGATTTTGCTGTTCTTTTTCTGTTTGTGTTTTTAAACATACGTATATTCCATTAGGCTTAGTCTACAACTGCAAAAGCAATTAACCTCTGGAGTCTGCACATAGTCCTCTGCTACTGCTGGAGAGGAAATCTGCAGATTAGGACCAGTGCTTAAGGAGGCTTCTATTTATTTATAAACTGGTACCAGATAATATAGCTCGAGCTTAGAAGTCAAAACTATTTCCAGCACACCATGTAACCTGACAAACCATTCCTCCTGGCAAACACCCCTGCCTTGTAGAATTCAGAGAGTCTCTGCACAAGTAGGATAGTAAAGCAGAGAGAAAACACAGAGAACTTTACACAGGAGAGTTCCCATGAATACTGCATTTCCTGCTGTTTTATGCTAAAAAAAGGCCTTTTCCACACAACTGGCCATTTGCTAGAGAATACTGTACTACATATAGACCCTATAGTAAACCCATAGGTTTCCCAAGCAAACTTTCAGGTTAAATACTTGTGATTAAGCTGTATTGTTATAGCATTAAGTTGTAGCAACATGGCATGATTTATGGTATAGTGTTCTCAAGAATTTGATACTGGACAAGTGACAGAACCCGTGTCACAAGTTTCATCAAAGGTATATAATTTGCCCTAGTGCTGAAAGACAGATGTGACGGTCTCTTCCAGAACTAATACTCTGAAAATAGACTTTATTAGGTATGTATACATACTCTACACTTAACTTAAAGCATCACTCAAGGCAGATTAACCTCAACGGCATCTCGTTATTAAACAGCTACCTTGCGTACAGAGCTTGTAGACATGCTCCAGAAAGGGTTCATTCCGTGTATTCCAAATATAGGACTGTGACTTTTCAGCGTCTTCAGAGTTTCCTCAGGCGTCTCCAGCTTATACTCTAAAAACACACAGAAGTAGGGTTTAGTAGGTACACGTAAACAGACTCAATATTCAAATGGGAATCAAATCTAATTCTGCAGACAGTTTATGTCCTGTAACTACAAGACGTCACCTTCTGAGGTTAAGATTGACGATAGATATTACAATTATTGACAATAAGAGTGGCAAAGCTCTGTTATTTACCACACTTCAGAACATTCTTATAGCTGTCCATTAAATAATTTGTGCATTAGAATTGCTGCTTCCTTTCAGCTAGGAAGAAATTTTAAAAGAAGTCTCACGTTCCACATTTTGTCTTGCCAACAGGAAAAATAAAAAAAGATCGTCTATCGGCTCACTACAGTCAAAGCCTCTTTATAAGCAAAAATAATAAAAAAATTCACTCCAAGAACAAAGCCCAGCACTGGACAGTACTACAAGAGCTCTCTCTGTAGCGTGTGAAGTGTTGTCCCATGCCACACGTCTGTGCAGAGCACGAGTTTGAGAGCTCTCTACCCCTGCCAGCGAAAGCCAGGATCTTCTCACTGAGTTTGCATCATGCATGTGTCATTTTGTTTTCATCTGCATTGAAACTTGGCCAGGAACAGACAAAGCCACCAAGTACAGAAGTTTCTCTGTAGCTTGTTTAATGGTTTCATTATGAGCACTAGAGCTTAGCATGATCACTGACTCAATAACAAGGATTTAAGCAATGTCTGGTATTTCACCCCATCATCTACTGTTTAGTGCCCTCGATAACAATGTTCCTCTCTTGGGAATCCTTAGGGTGTTACCTCCAGCAGCCTGGCACTCAAAATAAAACAGAACACACACACGGCTTCTTGCTACTGCGTGTGCCAGAACTACTCCCGGCTACAGCACCTCTTGCTCCGGCACAGCCTGTTTTCCTACTACTTCTTCCAACTCTCCTGATTTCTAACCTGTTCCTCTTCCTCCTCTTTCTGACTGCACTAAATACATTTGGGGACAATTCGGTTTACTGAGTTTGTACAGCACTAGGCAGTACGATTCAAAGGATGCAAGAAGGGGAGAGAGGGAAGAACTCAAGTTGTACTACCTCACAGAGCCAATACTCTAAGTTGTTCTACAGCAAATCAATATCTATTTACACATTACATGGATTTGTTTATAAAGAAATTACAACATTATTTCCTTTAAAAAGGACAGTAAATACCAATCTTCTTACAATAGAAAAAGTTAAGCTAGATGATGCAGGCAAAGAAAGTCTAGCTACATTATATCCTCACAAGAAACATTTATAAATATGCCTAGACTGGCTATATATAATAGCCTAGCTATATAATAGCCAGGAATAAAAAAAAAAAAAGCAAACACCACCTTCAAAGAAGTGATGAAAACTAATTTCCCCACCTCAAAATCACTCATCCAAACATTCAAGCTCTATCCAACGTCATGCTGGCTGATACATGAATCCTCCAGTCATGGCTCTTCTTCAGTGGCCAAAAAGTCACCTCGTTGTGAGCCAGTGTACACGGAAAGACAAGCAGGGAAGGTGGCCTATCCCCGTATCCCATCTGCAGAGCAGAGCCAAGAGAGAAGGATACGCCGGAGCCAGCAGGGCCTTCCCTCTCCCACAGAATCCAGCCAGACTCAACCAGCAGGGTGCTGGGCCAGGGCAGCAGGGAACATTCCTGAGGGAATTTCAGTGAAGCTGGAGGGAGGAGGAACTGACACGCAGGGGGAGAGAAAGCTGCTGGGAACAGTCATGGCCTTGGACACACTAGTAGCAAACTGGAGTGAATACTTTGCAGCTCAGTGTGTTGTTTCTGTTCCTTTTAAGATTAAATAAAATACTATTCCAGAACCAGAGACATAAGATACAAGAGCAGGATGGACAGCCCAACTTCTTACAGACAAAGTGGGAAGCGACAGGGAAGCTGGATAAGCGGCACCAAGCACAGTCCAGGCACCAAAGGCTCCTTCCAGGAAGCAGCATCGCGTCCCAGCAAACATCTCGTTCTACGGACGCCTGTTTACAAGTCATTAAGAACCGGTTTCCTGCCCCACATAAGGCAGTAATTTAGGCCTAGTTAAACAGCAGAGTAACTCCTGCAGGTTCTCCTATGTCGCTACCATTTATCCAGCTGTTTCCTGGCAATAAACGATATGCAACATTGTTATGAAGTTATTAGTAAAGGGGCCCCGGTTTCACTCACTTGTTAGGACATGAGGTATCACCTCAGAGCACTGTTTTGCAGAAGGCCATTTCAAGAGCTGTTCAAGGTTTTTTAGAGTTTGTTTCTTCTAAATCATGCACACTCCTACCCATGCTACAGATAAGAGCGTGAGAAAGAGAATCAGAGAAAAGAGAATATCTTGAGGACAAGAAACTTGCCCTGCACCTGCTCGTGCTCTCTGGTGTGTTTATCCCAGGTTTACTATGCTACATTAGCTAAAGAATCACTGGAAATAAGGAGTTGGATACCAGTACACTTAAATCCACACGTGGTTTCTCCCACCTCTCGCCATGGAGCGGTTCTACCTCAGGCAAAGCAAGGGCCCAGCACCAGCAAATGGATTTTCTCATCAGTTCAGTCTTTCCCGTTTACACCGGTGTCTGGTGTCCACGGTGCCTAATGCTAGGGTATCCCATAGCACCTTGTGGTACCCCATTAGTGAAAGCATCACCTTCCTGAAGGGCACAACTCTCCCATCCTCCTCTTTTTATGGAAGGAGTTAAGCACACACAGAAACATCACCTTCCCTCCTTCCTGTCATAGCTGCCATCGCTTACGGTGCCTCCCGGCAGGCCTGACAACATGCTGCTTCCACAGGAACAGAAGGCAACAGCAGCCCCGTGACAGCTCTTCTCTTGTGTGTTTTACACTGGTGTGAACCTATGCTCAGCAAGTTCTTCCACCAAATATAGATATTTTAAATACAACAGCCGGGTTATTTAAGACAGATCTGCTCTGCCTGTCAGGAGGGGACCGAGAAAGCACCCGCGGGCAGCAGCGGGGTCCCCTCCGCGCCGAGGCCCGCAGGCCGGGAGCCCGCGGGGCCCGGCCGGCCCCGGAGCCGCCT
>VWPW01011279.1:10473-30504 GCA_013389825.1 Crypturellus undulatus | reverse complement strand
CACGTCCGCGCCCGCCCCGCTCACCGGCGCCGCCGCAGGCCCCGCCAGCCGCCGCTCCCCGCCGCTCCCCCCGCCGCGGCCCCATTTAAACCCCACCCCTCGGCGCGCACATCCGGGCGCGCCCGGCCAATCGCCGCGTGGCCCCTGCGGGGAGGCCGCTGGCGCTGCGGCGCCCGCCAATGAGAACCGCCCTCCTGCCTGTGACGCAATAAGGTTTGCGGCACGGGGCGCTGCCGCGCTGGCGGTGATTGGCTGGAAGCGCTGCCCATCTTCGCGGGGCGGGCCAATGGGCTGCGCTGACGCACCTGTCACTCTGGGAGGCGGCAGCGTGCCGAGGAGGCACCTCCCATTGGCTGGTGGAGCTGTCGCTCGAGCAACCTGCTCCCGGCTTGTGATTGGCGCAGGCGTCGGGGCGGGCGGCGGCGATTGGCGACTCGCAGCCTGGGCCCGCCCCCCGCGCGGCGCTGCCGGCTGGGCGGGAGCGCGCGCCCCCCGGCGGGAAACGGCGGCGGCGGCGGCTGAAGGGAGCGGGGCGAGACGGGGAGCGGGAGCGGGAGGCGGCGGGTCCGAGCGGCACGGAGCCCCTGGGGGAGAGGGGCCCCGGGCAAAGAGAAGGGGCTGGGCGGCTGGACGAGCCCGTGAGGCAGCGGAGTTCAGCGGGAAGAGGATAAATACGAAATAAACAGAGCAGAAGTGCTGCCAGGGCGAGCACTTGTCTTTGTCACTCTCCCACCTGCCTGTCCTTCCCCCCGCGACGCTCAAAATCTTGAGCGTTTAGCAGCGGTGTTCATCTAGCCCCGCTGCCTTCCCAGTAACTCCCTGTTCTTCCGTGCTCCTCGTGAGAGCCAGAACACGGTGCCGCACAGCCCCGCTAAGGGTCATGGCCGCAGCGGCTCCCTGTTCCCTCTCACACGCAGACTTTCTGCTGCCTTTAGGCTATAAACCGTGCGGATGTCCAGCACCAGCCTCTTCGTCCCTGTTTATCTGCTTTCTTACCTCAGTTCTTCTGTACATCTCCCTTCTTACATAGGTATTTTCTGCTCACAGCACCCAAACTTATCCTGCCCTGTGTCTCTGATGAAGTTTCCAGAAATCCTTTCTGCAGAGTTTCTCCATTAGAGGACGTGTCAGTGCCGCGGTGCCGGTGCTGGATCGTGGTCTTGCCCTGGAACCTGCCCGGATGGCCAGAACGACGTTCTTGGTGAGACGTTGCCGTGCACTTCTGTGGCTGGAAAGCAGTAGTGCTGTTTATCTCAGGGCACTTGTTCATGAAATCACAGAACTATCACAAGAACAACGTGAAGGATTTTTTCATGTTAACTTTGATGAAGAATTCCCATCGTAAAAGTGGGCATCGGGTGTTGAACACATTATTATTAATCCTCCAAACACCACTAGACTCCAAAGCTACTTGTTTTGCCAACTGCAGAAATACATTCACAAAAAAGAAAAAAAATATCTTGGCCAATATATTTTCATAGATCCTTATTATGAACCACCAATGAGGAAAACACTTTTTCTGTCTGATTGCTAGGACCAAGTGTCACCATCATTATTTGTGTGACTCCAGGAACAGGAACCGCCTGCAGCCTGGGAGCAAGGCCATGGTGTCCCTGTTCAAAGTACCAAAGTGTCAAAGTACTAAATTGTCCCGTGGCCATTTTACTCCTGGCATACTACAAACAGGAAGATCATTTTTATTGTGCTTTTTATTTTCTCATTTTAAATTACTATTATTTAAAATCTTAAGTGTGTTTGTTGAGTAAAACATTGAGTCAGGAAATCTAAAAGCCAAAATGTCAGTACAATGGTATAATAAATCTTTGGGTGCACGCACAAAGATTTTCTTTTATTGTCCTTCCTTAACAGTACTGACTGTGCAATTGGAGTACAGCAATTTAATCCCTTTTTGGTTCTGAAACCCAAACAATCTACCCAGATAGATGTTCTCTGGTGAGCTTTACACATCAAGAAGTTAAATAAAATAAATAAAAAAAGATTTACTCTCTGGTAAATCAGTAACACCAGAATAGCTAAATTTAATACAATCACTTCAAAGAGACACACAGAAGTTGTCCTGTGAGCTCAACTAAAAATAATAAATAATATAGTGGACTAGATTCTGCTTTTAGTCACACTAGATCTGAATGAATTTTACTGAACAAAATCTTTGTATTTTCTCTGGTGAAAGAGGATAATCTGGTCTAGAATGCCCTTTGTATATTTGTATTTTGCTTATCTTATTAAAGATTTCTTTCCCTTCGGCTTGGTGTCTGTAGAAAATATTATAAGACAGTTTAATACAAATCCTGCTACTTTTTGTACATAAAGGTAGGATAAAAATCACCTTACACAAACAGCCTAACTCTTCTGCCTTTACCATTTCCACATCTCACTACCTATTCAAGGAAATATATAAAAGATACTGTGAGCCTGAAGCGCAAAATCTTTAGGGCTTGTTGAATCAGCTTGAAAGGGTATTAAAGGTCCATTGTCATATGCACGCCAAGATGCCTTTGAAAATGGCATCATCGTATTTAAAGAGATGGGCTATCACTTGAAGTGCATCAGTTTAATTCTCTCAGGAGATTTTGAAGAAAGAAGCTGTAAAATAGGGACCCAATAGCTGTATCTTCATATTCAAAACCAGGTTTCTAGGCATATCTGTTTTACCCAGAAGGCTAAATACAATAAGAAATTTCATTTAAAAATTGTTTTTAGGATAGCATGGAAAAAGAAACGTGGGCAAAGACTTTCTGCAGTACATATATTCATACTCAAGCCCATAAAATCATAACCCAAAAGATAAATTGCCAAGTACCTATCTCTCTGTGCAACAAGGGAGATGATGATTATGTCATTTAAGAAATATTTAATATTATATTTAATTGCTCAACGTTCAGAGGTCTTGGAGAGTTCTGACTGACCTAATCTGGGCCAGAACATCACACTTTGTGGTGACTCAAATTCTTAGAAATAATCTGAACCCAAGAGAAAGAGGAAAGTTAAAACACGTCGCGCATTAGTTTAAGGGAACACTTGGCACCACTAGGTGGTGATCTGCAGCTGTCCTACGGGCACGCTGTAATCCAGAGGCAGAGAAATGACAAAAATACTTTGACTGAAACAAGATACATGCTGTATGACAATAAAAAATGATCAGGGCTACTGCTGCTCGCTGCAGATAAATACGTAAGCTGGTCTCCCACCGAAATCCACAGTAGTTCCATATGGAGACTGACAAGAGAATTTTGAAAGCCAATCTAGATAATTACACAAAACATTCCCTTACTTTGTAACTAGTAATATCAGTGTGACCTTCTTCCTCTAAAAATGCAAAGGTGAAAGATGGTATTTTATCATTTTCAACATTAATAAACACAATTACTTTAGAGGTAAAAGCTTGAGCCCCTGAAAGCCTTTTTGGGGGCTTTCAAATGTAATTCCTTTTGATGTGTATGCTGCAAGAACATACAACAACACTTACGTGATAAGCTAATTAGAAATGAAAGTGACCATATTTAGATTTTTTTTCTTTCTGAAATGCTATACTGTTTGATTCTGAGGTTATTTTAAAATTTCTCCATACTGGTCTCTATTTGTACCATCTACTGAATGTGGAATTGCCAGTAACAGAATGTATCCTTTTTAAACCAAGAGAACAGATTCCTAAAATATGATGATAAACATATATGAATATTAAAAAAAAAGGTACCTTTTAAATGCACGTACAAACAAGTCAATGAATAGGAGGTTATTGGTGAGGGGCACAGCAGCAGAGGTTGTCCACGCAAGGAGAAATGCAGCACACCACAGTTCTCTCACCATCCTGAAAGGCAACAGCACGAACAATAATCTGGGTAATCTGTTTGTATGCAATATCAGATATTTGAATATGTCTGGCCTTTGCAGGTATCTGGATTTGGGAATACCTTCCCAAAACTTACTATATACAGGGGCAGAAAATGCCATCCGGACCCACGGTTCCCTCTACGGGTGCTGGGCTATGGGTTTCTTCACGTACTTTGTCACACTGTCCATTCGAATGTGAAAATAAATGCCGTTTTCTTCAGTTTCATCCAACTTCACGCTTTTGTTAGGGCCTGACAAGCCTGGTAACAAAGTATAGCAAAAAGATCAAAATTAGCACGGATTAGTTTTTCTTACAATGAAAATGCTAGAATACATGTAGTTAGATGCACCAAAATAAAAGTGCATTTGAAAATATTTTGCAAGCTTTCCCTGTGGAAGAGAGGAGATGAATGAGGACTATCTGCATCATCAAAATTTGATTTTTAGTTCCTTGTGTAGAATTGCAGGATCTGCTGTTGATCTCTGCTTTCTCAGCAGCAATAGTAAAAAACTTTAACTGCAAACTCACTATAACAACAGAGGGACAGAACTATTATATATCCTTATTCCCTGTAGGAAGCCTTTCCTTTTCATAGACTTATTTATATAAAAGATACTTATGACCATAATAGTCAGACATTTAGGTGGGTTGTATTAATGGTCTCCAAATAGGAGAAGCCATCAGCGACAAATTCAGGATCACCTGAGGGCCTTGCACCATTGCCTTGTGCAGTCTGTCCTGTATTGTGGGAAAAAACCCAACATGCGAAGTGGGCATGGCTTGCAGATCCCTTCCTTTTTTAACCTAGAAGCCTTAGTTACTGTGAGTCCTGTTGTGCAGAAATCAGAAGTATGAAACTTCTAAAAATGACTTCAAGTACTTTTTATCCTAAAAATGTCTTCTTTATGATTATGTAGTAGTCCCTATAAGAATGGCAAGAATTACTGCTCTTTCTGAGATAAGTTTTGATTCTGCATAATATCATTTTGAAAAGAATTCTCCATTTTGAGGAGAAAAAGGAAGATTTTATCAGTTGTTTAAACAAAAAGTTGTATGTTTGAATCTGACTTATAATTTATGTCAGACTAAATGCCATGAAAGAAATCTCAGATAGCAGCTGCCCGTTTTTTTTAGGTATACAAATACTGGCTGATCACACAAGGCAGCTCAGAGAGGGCAAGCAGTTGGGCAGGACTCAATTTGTTAGTCACATTTTCTGGAAATGTCTTACATGGGTGTCAGAGTGATACAAGTAATCCTCACGATAAACACTTGCACATAAGGATAATCTAAACAACTACAAATCTATACAAGTTTTTTATGTATTCTCATTTTCAGGATACTATGTGAATTGATGAATTAAAATTCCAAATTTAAGATTTTTTAACAGCAATTCTTTAATGATTAAAAAGTCTTAGACTTAAAGCTGTAGTGGCTCTCTCCTTATGGACACAGGGGGTTTAAAAATTGTTTTTATCTTCACCTTTCTTTCACAGGACATTTTGAATTATAATCATGCAAAATAGACTTCTAAAGAAGCATGCAAGTAATCTCCCACTCTCCAGAATATAAGCAAGGATTATAGAGTAATCAGATTAAAGAATCTTTTTAAAAAATCAGTTTTGCAGAGAATAGTCATTAAAGTGCATCTGTGTCAGACAACTTTGGCAAATCAGTGAACACAGTCCATGTAAACAACCTTTGATCAGCAGTTTCCACAATATCATTATGAACTCCAGGTTTTGCTGTAGTGGTAGGATATGATGAGTGAAAGGCAGACCAAAACCCATTCATAACTGCGATTTTCCAGATGAAAATTAATTTGTTGACTGAAAAATTCCTACATAATTTCAGAGATGATAAGACATAATAAAGTAGGACTATTTTTTTTTTATTTCACTCACACCCGAAGCCATATTCTACACAAAAGTCACTTTCCTCCTTTCATCATCTTATTACTTTCCTGGTAAAGTGACATATTAAGCAGGTATGTAAGTGGTTGGTAATTTAAAAAAGCTGAATATTTAAAAAACTTAGTGTATGACTGATCAAAGAAGTGAATATGAAGAGTAAAGGCTGGGGACTGAGGGTGAATATGCAAAGGAAACTATCATATTCAATGGGAAAGGGCCATGAAAAGCTACCAAAGATTGTGCCTGCCTGGCAGATCTGCCTCCACCTGAAAATCATTTAGGGCTCTTTAGTCCTGAACACATCAGTAATTTCACACCAATAATACATCTTTTAGGTTCTACTACCTCACGACCAAGGTACATAAACTTCAGCCTGCCTGTCCGTGCCATTAGGACTATTCACAAATTAATGTTTTAGCGACATTTCTGACCCATTAAGAGTATCAACAAAATTGCTGTTAACTTCAACAGTCCAGGATTTCAGCTGAGATGCTTTGCCTATGAATAAGAATCTCTGCTCAGCCAGAATATCTTTAATTTAACATCTCTGTCAGCATCCGTTTCATGTGTTTTATATTTTAGCTGAATTTTGGCTTTTTAATGCCATTTGCAGTCTTTTTTTTTTTTTTTTTTTTTTCCCTTTTTCTTTCTCTTTTGGGGCGGTATGCATTTGCATCTCCCATTCAGCTCTAATAATATCTCAAGGTGCTGCAATTCTCATTTCATTCAGTCCGGTTGTACATCCATTTAACAGTGAGCAAAAGCACAATATATTGGGATTTTATATATATATATATATATAGATAGATATATACATACAAACATACACTACTCGTATCCCATATATACATATATGTGTATATATGTATATATATATATATATATACATATATATATATGTATGTAGTAGTTTTTGTGCAATTTAAAAGCATGGTTTGCCTGTCTGTAGTTAACCTTTATTAGAGTATTTCATTCTAAAAAGCAAGAGTGTGAGCTGAGATTAAATTTAAACTGCATATTTCCAAACATCATGAGAATTCCTCTATCAAATAAATCTTTCATCTTAATTATCCTTAATAATTTCCACTTTGCAAATGTAAGGTCTGCTAATGCCTTTGGAAGATGAAGATTATGAGAAAGAGACTTTATGAGGATAACCATGTCTCATCTTGCAGAATTTTAAACACCTCCTTTTAGATAGTAAATCTAGTGTTAATTAATAGGGGGGCTATAATATTAGATTGCTCAAATCTCTCTCTCATGAAACTGCTGGGTAGACTGCTCCCTGATGGAGTATTTTCTGTGCTATTTTACATATTGATTCCAATTTCGAGCAAAATATATTGCTGAAAAATGTCACGTAACCTATTTAATAGCCAAGCAAAGAACTACTGTCACAACTGAACTGCTTTCCATTATTCCAATATTAAGTGAATGATTACAACTTAATTTTTGCCTTGAGAACCTCTGAAAATCCCAGGCACCAAAATTTTGGACACACACAAGCACTTCAGGCATTTGGACTGGAGGGAAAATTCCAGTCCTCTGGGAGTATCTGACAACTTGAGTCTATGTCCATTTGTATGCACTAAGTCAGGGTCTACAAATGCCTGCGTACCCATCAAAATATCCCAACACTTTAATTATGGCAGCTGCATCCCAAGCTCTGCACTGTATTTTGCGATAAATTCTTATTAATTTTCTCCAATATATATTTCATTATCCTATCACCTCTTATCTCCTATTCTATCACCTTGAAAATCCTACCACCAGTTTATCTGAAATTAAGATATCTCTACAAAAATACAGGAAACAATTCTGTTAAAGGCTGTTCCTACTCCCCACTGCAAACCATGTCCTAAGATGCGTTTTTCTTCTTGTTTAGTCACTTTCCAAATTTCAATGGCCTCTTCAGGCACAAGCAAAAGTGTGCTGAATTGACATCTGAAACTCAAATTCTGTGTAGAACATTAGGTGAGAATTTTTAGATAATATTCTATTATCTACTTTAAACACTTTATTATGACTTCATATGTATATATATGCACAAAACATTTCTGTATAGACGTATAGCACATTATTATACAGTTCTGGCTATAAAATATGCAGGAATATGTCAAGCTGCATCTTTTCTGGCGTTTGTGATGCAGTGCAAGTTTCTCCTACATTTCAGTATAATTTTAAAAAAATTAATAATGCACAAACATTCCTACAAGTTTTTTTTTTTTTTTTTCCTCAGCTTATCACCAAGGAAACTATATAGGAACATAATGACACCTGATTTGTGTACAAAAAGGTGAACGTGAGCCAACATTGCAACAACAGTAACATAGCAGCTGTACTCCCATGAGAGAAAACCATTAAGCATTCCATACGAAACATTTCTCCCAAATTCTTACCACATTATATAAAGGCAAATCACCCACCATGGCAAATTAAGCTTATTTAGAATTAAGATCTTTTTAATATTAGAGATTAGAAAGGATCAACCACCATAAGGACAAGAAAACAGAGCCTCTTTCCTTCCTTAGTGTTTTTAGTAGCCAAAATGAAATACAGATTTTGTTTCAAAACAAACTTGAGGGCGGGTTGCTAAGTTTTTTGTGACTGGCCTTTTTAGAAAGTTGGATTTAAATCTAATCGTTATTAGCACTAAACGTTCTGAATTTTAGTCCTATTGACTAAAAGCGCACTGAAAGTGTCAGGGCTAACACAAGCTAAATAGATCCATATTTCCTGAAAACACAAACAAGNTTTTAGTAGCCAAAATGAAATACAGATTTTGTTTCAAAACAAACTTGAGGGCGGGTTGCTAAGTTTTTTGTGACTGGCCTTTTTAGAAAGTTGGATTTAAATCTAATCGTTATTAGCACTAAACGTTCTGAATTTTAGTCCTATTGACTAAAAGCGCACTGAAAGTGTCAGGGCTGGCTAAAACAAGCTAAACAGATCCATATTTCCTGAAAAAACAAACAAGTAAAGTGCGTCTTTTTACAAATGGTAATGCAGATGTCTACTTCGATCTCATTATAAAATTCTAGCAAACTATGACACAAATAGTGCTAGATTATTTATAGAAAGGGCTATTACAAGTCATTCCGCCCTTCCGCATCCGTGGATTGCAGAGTCCGGGATGCCCAAGTGTGGAAGGGGCCTCTGGAGAGCACCTAGCCCAGGGAGGGCTGGAGCGGGCTGCTCGGGGCCGTGCCTGCCTGAGGACCTCCAGGCACAGAGCCTTCTGCTGTCTTCTTTTAAAACTTAATAAATAAATAAATAAAACACAACTCTCATATTACTTTCCTACCCGGGAACCCCATCTATGGGGTTATAATTAGCTGGAGGAAACGCACATGCATTTACCCCTTTCTCTTGAATCTTTTGCTGTTCAGGAAAGATAACGGGATTTTTACTGAGTCAGAATAAATCCACACTATTGCTACACAGTTTGGAGCAGGGATATCCAAGATAATTCATGAAATAGAAACATCCTTTTCAAGCAACTTTGTGGCATCCAGCTGGAGCCTCCTTCACACCCTGACACGACCCGTTCTGTGGGGCTCTCCGCTGCACTACAGCAGCAGGGGCTCAGTTGAACCGCGTTGCACAGAGCATCAGGTTTAGAACGTTTTACATCATAATCTAACTCACAGTGACAGATTCCAGTGATGGGTTTGTAATAGACCTAATACATTTTTCCCTAGGAAATAAAAGCCATAAGCTATAGCATACTTGATAATGCAATTTTCGATCCATTCTACAGTAGTAAATAATAGTCAGAAGATGATCCCAACTGCTTCATAGGTATGCTCATTCGAACAAAATACAAACCAAATACCGAATGATATAGGCAGGAAAAAAAATAAAAAGGAATGAAAAACAATCCTACCTTATATCTCCAAAAAGGGGTAAAACCGAAAAAGACCAATATCAGTTACCTATTACAATTGCTATCACATCCGTCCCCCTTGCAAATGAAGATTAATGTTATACCAAACACTGCTGAGAGAGCTGGTAGCAAAACTTGCTTGTATTAATAAAAAAGAAAAAGGAAAGAAAAGACCAAGAGCCATACACATACAGAGTGAGCTGGGGAAATGCCTGTTTATGGAATAGGTTAATTTTGCTCAGAACAACTGAGAGAGAAGGCAGTTATAGGGGAAGATAAACACCTTTTTAATGCAGTAGGAAAAGCCGTAACAAGAACCAATTTCAAACAAGACATTAAGCAAATACAGCGTGAGTGTGAGTGATTAACTACTATTTATTGAGAAGCATAGATTTTACACCTCTTCAAAATGATTTACATCTCATCAAAATGATTTTGAAAATCTTACAGGAAAAATAGCTTACTCGGCTAGTGGATTCAGTACCAGATTGACCAAATGCATGAAATACATTGGCCTACCACCAATTCAGAGGCGACTTAATGCTCCTTTCCTGGACTTCTGTGAGTTAAAGGACTCTCTCTCAATTCAAACTTTTTGCATTCAGGCACTTAAGGGAATTACTCCCATGCTGTTATTAAAACAAATCATTCTCTCTTCAGATATTTGAATACTATTAGGCTGAGTTTACACACACAAAAAAGATGCCTCAAGTTCAATTGCCTAAAAATGTTTCTAATTGCCTTACATACCAACAGAGCCCCAGTTAAGTTTGATGTAAATCTCAACATAATTTCAGTGTATCCTCCCATAAGCAGATTAAGGTTTATTTTCTTTAAAACAAGCAATTAAGCCCTCTCTGCTTGGAAGCCATTTAAAGAACCAGAGGTATTGCAGGTTCCCAGTGAGCGGCCCAGTGCCGGGATCGCCATTCTCCCAGTGTGGCAATTCCGGCTGCGTTAGCACACGGGAAGGGCGCCCACGTTCCCTTCTTCCTTCCACCATCCATCACGGCAGAATCCGCAGGAAAAGGGAGTACAAATCGCTCCCAGCTTTACAACAGTAAGTGGGGCTAGCTCTGCGCTACATCATTTCTCGGAGCGGGGGCCTTTGCTTTGCACCCTGAGGGCTGCTCATCTGCATAACTAGCCCCTTTTTCTCCCCGTTTCTGCATCACAGTGTCCAGCCAATACAAAAGAGATTAGGAGGTATGAAAACCGCACACATTTCCACCCCAGAACAATAACAAGATCTATACTTTGATTTCCTGGGAAATAAAAATTGTAGCTATACTTCCTGTCAGCCCATTCCTTTGAACATGTTCTCTTCATAATTTGGATTTTGAATCTCGTTTAAATGGCAGTTAAAAATTGTATGTGGCAGTACACAATGAAATTTAGCTTGACAGCTTGGACATCAAAACTAAAAATAAATGACTTCACATCCAAATAATAAGTAATAACAATGTTAGCCTGCATAAGAATAGCAGGACTGGATTCAAATACAATATTAATTTTGGGGATATGAGTGACTAGGGAGAGACAGAGGCAAAGAAACAAATCCTTCATATAGCAATAGTCTCTTCTTATCCCCCAGGCAACTGGCTGCCTTTCACCTCGGCGGCAGAGCAATTATGTGGCATAATGACTGCAGTGCAAATAAGCAGAGAGATTTTATTAAACCAAATGAGCAAATCATCTGCGTATTATTGCGATTTGATTGACAGTGACAAGTATCGAGCAGACACGGATGTGAATATGATAAAGCAGCTTGCGGGAAAGCTCTTGATAATGTTACTCTTAATAAAGTTGCTCGGCAAACCTCGCTAAGTAAATAAAGGGGAAAGAAGAGGATGCATATTAATTCACATAGTTTGCAACCTGCCACAGGACTAGAGGAAAAGTTGCAATAGGTTCGGCACGTGGCATTTCATATGAATTCGAAAATTGCATTTATGAGACTCATAGACTTTACAATAATATATTAATATTAAAAGTAAAGGTCATTCCACATAACAGTTAAGCTGCCTGAGCTTCAACCTTTATATCAATAACGCGCGCAGTCTGGGGGCACGGGCAGGAAGACAACAAGCGCCGGCGACCTGAATAATGTGGAACGTGACGGGGCGAGCGCTGCCGTCGGCCGGGGCGCCCGTTTACCCCCTCGTACCGCTGCCTCGTACCTGTGACAGCGACACCGGCGCTCAGCCACGCAGGGAAGGAGATGAACTGCAGCAGCGCCCACACCCCAGGGAGTTCCGTCTCTCGGGTTGAAGCTGTTTTGCTGCATGAAAATGAGAAATAATTTTATTTCCTCCCGGCCTTCAAATTTCTGGTTTTGTTTTTCTTGATTTGAACATGAACAAGCACCAGCTTCGTGCCTTGCTGCAGTCAATGCTCTGCTGCTATCAAGTACCATCCAGTGGAAGATTTTCACCCTTTGGAAAAGAATTATATTTGAGAAGAAATGTCATATAAGGAACCCTGTAAAGTGCATGCAGCATTTCAGATTTACGTTTTAATACTGATTTGAATATCTGTTTGGACACCTTTCAAAGGGGCCAGTTTTGGAGGACTTGGCATAGCTGAAGCCGTGAGCTGAACCGCGCGGATGAACTTGAGCCGAGGCCCTTGGAGCCACCACGCTCGGAATAACCAACCGAGGCTTGAGACAAAACACCTCATCCCCCTCTAACTTGCTCACATGAAAGGCATGTCAGGGGTGTATTTACCCCAATGCAAGCCCTCCAAACTCTGATGAACAGTCCATGGGGAACGAGGAGGAGGAAAAAAAAAAAAAAAAAGCAATAAATACTTAGCACAAAATCCATTCGTTACAACAACTGTAACACTGTACTTACACAAATATTCAAATTTGTCATTTAAACACTTGAGAAGGCATTAGTTCTACAAAAGAGGAACTACAGTATTTCGTAAAGCTGTAGTCAGCTAGTCCAACTGTTGGAAATTCATTACTAATATGAAAAATAGATATTTCCTATGCAAATGGTCCTTTATGTTGGTTTTAGATTTTGAATATCATTCTTTTCTTATCTAAACAGATTTAAGAAGTAGTACAGTGCACCTAATATTCTGCAATCACACCCAAGCCAATGTGCCCTGGCCATTAAGTATAAAAGTAAATACTCTGGTCACCAGATTGTGATCATCTTCCATACTCATTTGCTGATATTCAGCGTTCTTAACCACAAAGAGCTGAATAGATCTCTATAATAATAAACAGATCTCTATAAAAATATGTCAATTAAAACACAAACTAATCCTGCAAAACCTCCTTTTCTTCCAGAAAAGGATATAACATTTTACAAATAAATTAATTTTTAGCCTTTAAGATTTAAAATTTGACACACTGAAAATTACAGAAAAACTTTCAGACCAAATGGATCCAATGCTCTTCAGAAATAATGAGCAATGACACGTACGGGATTACCGATATGAATCCCCCTTTGGGAAAGAACACAGCATTAGTTAAACTAGGCAACATTATAGGATAAAGAAGTCTATTAAAAATATATTAAACCTCTGCCGTGAGCTTGAGCTCCCCCTCAGCTGCAGGTGGTCCAATAGGTGGCCTGGCTGGATGCTACGAGGAAACGTGTGATGGGATCCGGCCTCCCTGCCAGGCTACAACATTCTCCATGAACTTCGTGTGTGGGAACGCTCTTTGGAAATGGCTAGTGCAGAGGTCACGGTCAACTGGTCAACTTAAATTGGATTAGGATACATTATAACTTCCGAGTAAGCAGGAATGCTAAGAACTGCATGGAATAAAAAGAAGACAACAACAAAAAATTACAGATATTTGGGGAAAAGTGAGGGAAGCAGAGAGAGGAAAAGATATCACAAAATGTATCTAGACTCTTGGGATGGACATTCATAATCAATATGCTACCTCTGAGAAAAAGAGAGAATGTTCTGAGAGAGGAGAAGGCAGAACAGGTAAGTGGCTGTGTCTGAACCCCAACAGTGGCTGAACCAGAGCAGGGCAGCGTCCCGGTGTCCACGTTATCTGGATGGTGGCGGGATTCCTCACACCCTCACCCCATTCCCTCAATACCACCCTCACGTTGATCCAGCCCAAACCCTCACTGCTAGCAGCTGCTCTCCAGGATTGCAGGAGGAGGCTGACAATAGCAGCAGAAGGGGATTTTTTCTTCTTCTTCTAAATCAAACACTCCAAAGGAGACAAACATGTCTCTGAACCAACCAACATGCAGCTCTACTAAAACCCGCACGTGCTTAGGCAGTGGATGCTTTTCTGTTGCTTACGGTGGCACCAAAAGTCACACAGTGTATTTTTCATTCTCTCCAATGGTAATTTCTTGGCCATTTACCTCATCAGTAATAATGTTTAGCTGAGTAAAATAATGCTTTAGGCTTTAAGTCTTAAAGGTTCTTCCCTCGTTACCCCCCTCAGAACGATGACTGATTTTAGCCCTTTAGAAAAATAAGCTTACTTATGAGACATTAGTGGCATTATTGCCTCCTTTAATATTCGTGACAGTCTCCAGCAAATGTATCACAAGTTGGCATTTATTAGTGCTAGGCACAAGTAAGGGGCATGTTATTTGATTTGAATAACAGCTTGGAGCTACAGTTTGAGTCCAGAAATATATTAGTCAGAAACAATCTCATTTAATAACACAGAAACTAATAAAAGAAAAGTATTCCAACTGATTCAAAATTGAATTTATGAATATTGCTTAGCAGGATTAATGATCAAAAACCAAACCTGTTTGTCATGTTATAACAGACTTTTCTATTTAAATGCAAAACTAGAAGTCAATGAGTCCAATGGATTGTATATTGCTTTGAAGAAAACCAGTTCATTTTACACATATGCTTTGAAATTGGCAATAAACTTTAATTACAGGGTCAGATAATCAAATTATAATCAAATAGCCTCACATAAAATCTATGTTTGAAATTAATGAGATACAATTCTACCACTCTGTAATATTGTACCTCCGAAACTTACTAAAAGACATTTCATTTTCATTTAAAAGTCACCTTAAGGACTTTCCCCTCAATTTCTTCTGCATAGCTCAATTTTATTTGGAATGTCTCATTTCTAGACCACACAGTTCTAAAGATTTTTGCATATGGAAAAAGCATTTGTTATTCCATAGTTCTCTCTTATTGATAGTGAGAATTTTCATGTAATGATATTAGAAATCTTTCCAGTATATGCATATTTATAATTTACATCGTTAGAGAAAACTGCACTTCAAATAATAAAGCTGCACAGTTGTTCAAGTAGCTTATTAAAATTTTCATGACTGATCTCAACTTGTAAGTACAAACATGTATGTTAATGTGCACTATGGTGTAATAACCTATTTTTTTTCCTGGATAAACAATCATGATAATTTCTCTCTATATCTCCTACCTTATTTGGAAGAAAAAATACATCTTCTATTTAAGGCAAAAGATAGAAAGAATAAAACCAAATTGAGCTCTGGCTTTCTTAAAGATTTTCTATGGGGCCTCAGGCAAGGCACATTTATTTTACAGCTTAGTTTTCTCAAGTTGAAAATGGCACTTACAGCATCATACAATTTCACTGGGTTTAGCACAGAACTTTATTAATTGTACTCATCTTTAAACTAAAGATGCAAAATTTCATAATAGAGAATTCTAAAGCAAATTTTTAAATGTGCAACCATAAAAGTGCAGAAAATGGATAATACTTGAAAAACAAGAATTTGGTTCACTAGCAATGTAAGCGCTTGATAGCACTCTATATAAATTTTGAAAGTTTATCCCAAAATTTCAAAATCTCATATCAGAAAATACAGTTCTAAAATTTTACTACTAAGCAAAAAATATTCGGAAGCAAATGCTTTTTTAAACAAACCAAGTAACTTCAGGGTTAAAGAAAAAATAATAAAGATTAAAATAACTATACAACACAACTCAGCATCTACTTGGATAAACTACAGCCTAAAAAACTAGATGTGTTTCACAAATCAAATGAATAGTAAGTAAACGGGGTCAATGCACCTGCAAGTTCCCTGATAACCTCCCTCTTTTGAAGGAGGAAAATAATTCCTGAGCAGCTGTGCAGAGATACAGACAGGTGCGGGAGCATCTAACCACACACCCATGCCTTCAGATAGCTGTCTTCAACACTGGCCTTTTTTTCTGAGAACACACACGAGCCTTTAGAATGTTAAAGGAAAAACAACAATTTTCACTGCTCCTTCAGGGCAAGAAGCAATTCTAGATATGAGGGAGAATTTTTTCAAAATACTTTTCACTAGCAAAGCTTCTCAAAATTATTAATATTCCTCATTATTAAAGGCTATACCCTAAAATGTTCAGCACTGAGATGGGTTGGGAGACACCGCTGTTCATAGCTCTTCTTGCCTGTCACAAATTATGCTCGAGAGGATGCACCATATTTGGCATCATCTTGTAAAATCCAAAGCCACAGGACTTCCCTAACCTCATCTGAGAAGTTAATCTGCAGCTTCATACATCTCCCTGTTAGAAAGTTTTGCTTGATGTTCAGGCAAACACTGTCTTTCATGAGTGCGATCTACTTTCTCCCAGTCTTATCACTTTAGAGCAGCCTAAACAAACTTCATCTCGGTTGTTTACACTGTTCAAATATTAGCTCCCACACAGCTATCACTTAGGCAAGCTACGCTGGCTAATACATTAAAGTCAGCCACAACACAACCACAAAGCAAAAACTACATACTGTTGAAAGCAGGACTTTTTTTCTGTTTGCTGCAAAGCCAAGTTGAAAATTTTCACGTTTTACATGGAATCTCTGCCTGCCAGAGATACAAATGTCTCGTGGTTTCAGACATAAGATCTCTTTTCCTTTTTTTTTTTCTGTCTTTTTTTGTCTACATATATTTTGCCAGAAAAGTGAAACTACAGTTGAACTTTTTTATTGCAGTAACAGAATGCTACATTTCACTGGAAAAGTGATGAACACACATGCATGCTAGAAATGGGTTTCCAGTATGGTATCAGCAAGCATGCAACTGCTTTAATTCTCTGAAATTTGTGTATCATGACCCCTTTTTCCCTCTCCTGTAATAAGGTTATATACATACATATGAATACACACATATATATTTGCTCCCTATCTGTTTTCCCAGTTTTATTTCCTTGCAGAGGGCAGAAGCTGATCAGGGCCAACTCGATTTATCTAATAAGCAGCTAGAAAGCTGCAAGCAGCTTTAACTGAATTCAGCACATGAGCACTTAGAGGCAACAGGTCATGGGGTGCAGATGAAAGGGGAGAAATGAGCTGATGTCTGAGCTTCCTTGCGCCAGGCATTTACACACCCACCTGTACAGCAGCAACCCGGCAGACGCTTTGCAGAGGAACACGAGGTGCAGGTCCCGTCATGAGGCAGCTTAAATGGCAAAGCCTTAGGCTGTCTCTTTGCAGGGCAGCTTTGCACTCTCCTGGTGACAAGGCAGATTCAACTGAATCACAATGCTTACAGCTTGAATTTTGATCATAATTTAAATTAGCAAGGTACTTCAAGAAATAGAAGTCTTCTTGCTTTTCCAAGCCTACGCTGATTTCTCAGTTTCTGGTCATCACTGAAATTAATTCATTTGATAGCATAATCTAGTGTGAAAATTAGGGTTACCACACACCCAAGAGGAACCACAGTTTAGGACACACAGAACAGAACTGCCAAGGCCTCGTCTCTATCCCAGGCATCAGGTGAATGGGCAGCTCTTTTTAGGGACTGACACTCTGTGTAAGTGGAGCTTGGAGGTTACTGGCAACCCTCTGTTTGCTAGCTGAAGCATACAGACATGTTGATTTTGTACAAAATTTCTTTAGCGTCAAATTTTGGGTTTTTTCACCCTCCTTCTTACTCTTCCATGAAACACACATACGCTTTGGCGAGGAATCTGAATTCCTTCTCTATGAAGGCAACACCAAGCTGCTGCTGTTGGATGCACTGCTGTCCCATCTTTGACATGAGTTTTGGAAAGAAAGAAACCCAACAGTCAGAAATTTACTAAGGTTGGGTTTGTTTCCATTTGAAAAGAAATAGATGTTGAAATCAGGAAATCAGGTGTTTCTTTCCCTTAATGGTGTATAAAGAGCATACAAACTTTTTTAACAAGTAGACAGAAATAATTTCTTTGCTCCTTCTCTCAAGCATATCATACTATTATAGTGGGGCTATTTTACTGAAAATCTTATCACACATTCTCTATGAACAACTCTAGAGGAAGTCTTAGAACTCAATGTACCCTATTCATCACTTCTTATGTATGTGTCAGTATTTTATTGGGTTCCTCAAAGGAGTCCTGCTTGCCTTTCTCCTGGGAATGTAAAAACATGTTTGAAGAAGTTATAAAAAGGAGACTTAAAATGTCCTTACCTCCTGTATGTTTTATTTTTCTAGAGATAAATATGAATATTTTTGTCAGCAGGATTTCTACATCATTTATACTCCCACCTCCCTTTTGTTCCATCATTTTCAGCAACTTCATACATGAGAATTAGTGTTGTTCTTAGTTCACTGCCAAGCACTGAATAAAATCCTTGAGGGTATCCACAAAGGCTACGCTCAGCCTAGTGAGTCTAATCCCTCTTGATTCCTTCTCCCTTGAGAGAGAGAAATGAGTCCACCCAAAACGTGCTCCATGACTGGTTAAATTTGTGATATAAGTCACTGTGCAAAGGAACTCCTCTTTACAGAATAGAGGGACAAGCTGCATTAGTTTAATGGCTTTTGCATTATAATCTCACTGCTCTGCATATCCTCAGTAAGTACTGGGCTGTGCTTCTGACTTTCCAGTTTCTAACGAAACTTTTCTATAGTTTTGGTCTGATTTGGGTGCATACAGTTATTGTGATCTCTAGAACTTGCCAGATTTAAAATTTTAAAGCAATTTACATCTTCTACCCAACCCAAGTGCAACCAGCTTCTCCATTTAGTCAACCTCTTGGTTTCTTATGGGCTGTTTTATGAAATTGTCCATAGTAGTTAGACCAGCAGGCCCAAGTACAGTGTGCACTACACCAAGGTTCCTGCAGTCTGCTGGTTTACAAGCCATTATGCTATTTGCTTTTTTCACAAAAAAAAGGTACATCTTGA
Organism: Crypturellus undulatus; assembly: GCA_013389825.1. NCBI lineage: Eukaryota > Metazoa > Chordata > Aves > Tinamiformes > Tinamidae > Crypturellus > Crypturellus undulatus. Next base: position 11,745 of record VWPW01011279.1, on the reverse strand, counting down.
TGTTAACATGTATCCATTGATAAACCCAAAGAAGAGGTCCAGCCAGGATAACTGAAATGATTCCCCAGAGGGGACAATTAAGGACTTTTACTTTGATAACTCAAGAAGATGCTACTCTATTAACCAAGCAGCTATACAGCACAGATTTCAAGAATCCACCTTCAGTTTCATCAACTCAGAGGACTAGAAGAAATATAAAAGGTTATTTATTTATTTATTTTTTGACTTCACTCATTCCTTGAAGCAATCAATTCCCTGCTGTCCTGTTTATGGAAATATTTGCAACCAGCAATCAAAATGCCATGTGAATGCAACATCAGCATTATCATGCTTGCGTTCAAAGTCTGTGGCACAGTGTGGTGGTTCAGTAATTGCCTGGCGCCTTTCCTTCAGAGTTCCTCAATCTATAGGATCATTGAAGGAGATGCGTGGTCTATCCTGATCATAAATTCCCACTAAGAAAATATACTTTAACCATAGCCATGACTGACTTGTGCAATAATTTGTCTTTGGAGAACTTCTTACCCCCCTTCCACCTCATCCTCCCCCTGACCTCCCACCCTGGTAATAAGCTAGCAATATCTCAACCCCTTTGTGTTCCTGTGTCAACACCACCCCCAAACTATAAGTGCTAGCAGCTGTGCACAATATGAAAGGGTTTTTGAAACACAGGGAGACTAAAACAGGAGCAATCACAAGAGCCTCTTTGACTCTCAAAAGCTAAATCACACGCTGCTGATCACTGAAATGGTTTCCTTTCCTTACCCAACTTATGTAGTGGTTTTGCTGTTTTGGCCAACCTACAAATGAACCTTTTGTAATAGGAGGCCTAAAAACTCTGAACATATGTGAGCATCCAAAGAGCCTGCAAGTTTTGGAGAGACTCAGCTTTCTTTTTGTTGCAAAAGTTTCCCCTCCCTCATTGTATACTTAAAGTAAATTGTTTTTAAAACTATTCATATTTCTTTGGATCCAATTTCAGATTAATACTGTAATGTTAGTATGTTTATAAAAAGTATTCTTGCTCATCAACATCCTGCATGCATCAAATCACTGTAGAGAGATTGCAATACTGCCCTGTAAACCCATAAAACATGGTGATGCTCATGCCAACACAAGCCCAAAAGCCGTCACTTAAAATCATCACAGAGCTTACTCATTCCTATCAGCAGGCTCTTTCCTGTCTTCCACATTTTCTTCTATTTGCCAAGGTCCTTTATCGGACTCTCGAAAAACAGTCCACTCTATGAAAAAAAAAAAAAAAAAAAAAAA